>QBDW01001925.1:0-11877 GCA_003261595.1 Maconellicoccus hirsutus
ATTTGTAGATCAGATGATTTTTTAAATTAGCGCCTTTCATGTGTCATCCTGCAATTCAAACTGCATAAAAGTATGTATATTCGCCACTCCTGTAATGACGGAGGAACAATGTTACCAATCAGAACTGTAGATATTTTTGCATAATTTCAAAACCGAAGGCGTTATGCCGCTCACAAATTTTTATTTTGCTATACGAGTAGTTCCTTAAAGGCTGTAGACAGATAAGTATAAGCGATCTGCCTCGGGGTCCAGATTTTAATGATATTTGGGGAATTTTTTTCTTAAAATAAAGTCGACGAAATTAATTGAAATTTTGATACATGGTAGACCCTTACAAGGGCCTTCCATGAAAAAATCAGCAACCCCCCACTCCAATTTTTTCCCATACAAACGAGTGTTTTCGACTTTATTTATATTTTTTAAGTACCTATTTCAACTGGCACAATTTTCAAAACTCATTTTTTCGATGTATTTTCGACCCCTAGAAGTCGTATATTTTTTTCAAAATTTTGCCTCCCCGAAGTCATGGTCAAAAATCACAAAAACCACGCGCGAGCGTTGGCCGAAACTTCCCACTACGCGGTAGCGCCTCGTTCACCGGAACATGCCTAACGCAGCAACGCGCGTAAATGTAAATGAGGCGCTACCGCACAGTGGGAAGTACCGATTAACGCACGCTCGCTTAAGCTCATCATTTAAATAATTTTTTTTACAAAATCTACCGATTTTTAGCTTATGAATCATATAACATGTTTTGTTTGAAATAATTTCAAGATTAATTTGCGATTTTTTTGCCGTCGAAAAAGTCGATTTTTGCAAAATGCGAAGCAAGACAAAAAACAATGTACAAAAATCGACTTCTTCGACACCAAAAAAAAACTGCAAATTAATCTTGAAATTATTTCAAACAAAATTTGTTATAAGTTATTTATCACAAAATCGATTGTCACATAATTTTTATCGAAGTTTGTCATAGAACTCTTATACGATATCTCGTAGTGAAAAAAAAATACACGTTTTAGACCATGAAAACCGAGGAAATAAAGGAGATACCGAAGATTCTCAGCCTCCTTCGAGAACACGCACAAATAAAAATTCACGAAACGTAAATGTTTTTTGAATATCATCGATGCGTAAAATGAAATACGTCGCATTCATACACTGAGAAGGTTAATTCATTAAATCAAAAACAGCGTACATCATTAATTAAACATTTCAATGGTTCGGGTACATACTACATACCTAGTTAACTAACAAAATCTCCGTATTTTTCCTTTTTTTATTCTTTTAAATAAGTATGAAAAAGCAAGTGAAAAACGAAAAAGAAAGCATTGAAAGCGAATACTCTTTTGAAGGTAGTTCGCCTATATACGGCGGTACGACGCCTTTTTTCAAGTAACTCGGTACCGACTCGAAAGAAGTTAATTTTAAACGTATCCTTGCCAGAGAAAAGAATGTATGAAATGCTTTGATGAAAATGAGCAAGCGGTGGAAAAAATACAGTCGATAGCGATGTCGAAAATTCGATTTTTTTTTATGTTTCCAGTAATTTAGAGAAGAATTTTGAAAAAACGAATAAAAAAGTATCGAGAGTATTTCTTTTCTGCAATAAAGAAAACCTTGTCAAGAGGAAAAAATTACCGAAAAAAGCTTCAATGGCATTTACATAACGTCATCGTTTCTTCAAAATATGCTCATCTTATCTTCGTAATATTGAAAAATTTACTCATCCATCTTCCTCCCGTAGCTCGAAATTAAAAATTCTTCCAAAAAACCGATTTTTTTGTGAGCTATCTTCCTAAACTTAATTATAATAAATCAATTTGTTGTAGGTATTTAATAATTATTCTCCTTCGATTCGGAAAAATAATTGAACTGAAAATTTATTGTACTCGTTTTGAGAAAAGCGATCGAATGAGATGAAATATTAGAAATTGAACCATCGTGTAGGTTTTTGTAGGAGAAACAGTGCCTTAGTTCAAGCTCTGAACCAATCAGAGACGAGCTACCCCTATCAGTTCAAGTATGGGCAACCGTACAGTGCAAAAGGGGCATTCGTGACCACAGTTTGTGATATTGATGATCAATTCAGTTCTTTAGGTTACGCCTTGAACCAGTCGGAGGTGATCTACCCTCATAAGTTCTGATATGGAGTGATTCCACAATGAGCCAGGGGTGTCCTTGACCAAAGTCTGAGATGTCTCTCAAGTATGAGCAAAGTCTTCGTTGAAAAATTGAAACGCTTTCTCGCACCATCGTACCTAAACTAAACTTCTCAAAACTTTGATAGGTTTTCATAACAAGTCGTGCGAATACACACCCAAACTTCATAATTTCATCCGCAAATAGAAACAATTTGCGATGGAATAAATCCGAAAAACACGATTGACGACTAATCTTCGGGTTAGGTCCGTCGAGTAAATACCTGCGAGACATACACATCGTAATTTCGCCGACAACCCACAAATTATCATCGGTAGTTGTAAAAATGTAAATTAAACGACGTCGTAATTCACGTAGGAGTACTTCAGGAAAACCGCGTCTATAAGCGGAGAATTTTTCATATTGTGATGGTTTCTCCAACAGAGCGTGTAGGAGGCGTTTATAATTCAGGTACAATACCGCTCCGCGGCGAATTCCATCGTACCCTCGTCATCGCAAAAAATCCCAAACAATTGCCAAAAATTTTTCGCGCCGCGAATAATTTCTAATTGATTTCCGTATTTTATAGTCTCGCCGTTGTAATAACTCTTGCATTCTGAATGTTTTACAATTCGCGTGATATTTTTCTAGGAAGTCATGCCAAACCTCGTATGATGACAAAATTATTTCAAAATTTACCGTATTGTTTTTTACGACCGCATTATACTTCAATGCAAACATATCAAGTGCTTTATTTAACCCCCCGCTTCGTCGTACGTTCATCTGAGCGGCGTAAGTCGACACTAGGTTAGTGGTGTACTACTCTATGCGACACGGTGCGTCCAACGTCGCCAGTTACACGATCGTAAACAATACGTGAATGGGCTGAGAGCGAGATGTTCGCAAAAAAAGCGCCATTTGGCTTAAGCATGCTCCTTATTTCACCTTTTAATGGTACCCTTCGAGTATGCTGTTGTTTGACTTGGGGATTACTTAAATTTAGCATATTTCGAAATAATCTCCAGCTCACGACTTGACATAATTTGAATTTTCAAAAAGCGTTTGTCAAAGAACCTTTAAAAACTACCACCAACACGTAATTATAATTAAATTAGGTTTATTACCGTGAGTTCGCAGTATTGCGGTAATTTACTGGTAATTTATGGTAATTTACCGTTAATTTATAGTAATACATTGGTAATTTATGGTGATTTACCAATAAGTTATGGTAATTTACCAGTAATTTATGGTAATTTACCAGTAATTTATGGTAATTAATTTATGGTAATTTACCGGTAATTTATCGGTAAATTATGGTAATCAACCGGTAATTTATGGTAATTTCTGGTAAGTTGCCGGTAATTCATGGTAATTTACCGTCAATTTTGAAATTTGCCGGTAATTTAATTCATGTAATTCACTAGTAACTCAAAATGATTTAACCGCAATTAGCTTACCATCATTTGTGTATTTTACCACCAATTTACAGTAATTTACTGTTGATTTACTGTTAGTAACCAGTGGTGATCTACCATAAATTTGCGGTTTTTCGGTAACTTACCATTAACTTTCCGTATTTACGATAATTACCGGTAATTTACTATGTTGAAAATTTGACGAAATTCGGCTCGCTCGTTTTGGCGTGATGAGGTCACAAAGAAAAATGCTATCATTTTGTGTATATAGATCGAATCGTCCTAGTAAGATTATAATAAGCTTTCCACGCCTCATGGGCACCTCTTCCAACTATCGCTTCATAATTTAAAAAAAAAAATTTTAACATTTCACAATGATTAGCTTTAAATCTTGAGAAAGCAAACTAAACAGGAAGCGCCAAAACGCTAAAAAAATTGCCCACTCAAAGAGAGTATTATATAAACAATGAATTTACGTCTCGGTTCCAATCTTATCTCAGAAGTGAAATTTTCAAATGAAATTCTCTTCGTGTAATTCTTAATAAATACGTTGAACAAACCCGATAGAAAAGGATTACAAGTCGTAATGTCTACGTACCTCGGTAGCAATACCGAGTTACCATTTGCATAATTATCTGACGTTATTTCTCGATTTCCTCGAAATGTCGGTCGTTACGTATCAAAACTCTCGCGCTCGTTTACCTTCGGTTTGGCGAATTTGTGTCGAGCAATTTCAGGGTGTTTCTGCGGTGATGTTTTTTCCCTTTTTCATTCTAATGAAAATGTTGCAATTTGGTTTTGGTACGATGATTCAAGAATTTCGATTAGGTTTATTATTCCGAATTGCAGCAAGAATACCACAGACTGAGGTGATTTCTTGTACCGTGAAAGAAATGGAATTGGGAAGTTTGTTACGCGAAAGATTTTTCAGCGTTCTTTTTATTTCAATATAAGTGCACATAGCATCTTTGCTTCGTTTGTAATTGTACAATATGCGTATAATTGATTGGTTGACATGAAACGACTTTGACCGCAGTTACCCGACGCGTACCGGAATTTATCGAAACTACCCGATGCCGAACGTACTTGTTCGAGGTTACTCGAAATATAGTACGTTGACTGTCGAAGTTATCCGATTCGAAACGATTTATGAACGAAAACATCCGAAATGACTTTTATTACTGGAAATCAAAAAAATCAAAAAAAAATGGTAATATATAACGAATTTATTTTGTTATATTTTCTTCTTCAAACTTATATTGCGAGTCACCGCAATGCCTTTCATTCCTCGAAATTTTCGCTAAATTACCCTGAAATAAGTTGGAACACAGATCACCAAGAATTTTTCGTATCCGTTTATACCTCGCGAACGAGATATCTTCGATCTCGTAGTTTTCTAGGTATTACGCGGCCGATATCGACATTCGTCTCAAATGAGCCGTAAGAAAAGGCGAACGGTTGACTACCGTTGGATAAAAGTACCTACGACCAAATTATGTTCTAGTAGGAGCAAAGGTGTACACTGATTTCATCTACAAGCATTCCGTAACTGGCTGGTTTGCCGGCGTATTTTTACCAAGGTATAAGTCAACCTGCCTTCCAATGTAAATCACGACTTTGTGCCGAATTGAAAAGTTTCTTTTGAACTGATACTATCGCGCTCAGATAGACTTGGAAATGAGAAAAGTTAAAGTTGTTATTGATGAGTGTATACACGGAGACGACATCGTTATATAGCTTTCCACCGCCAAAAAAGATGCTATCTCGACGTATATGAACGCATACAACAGAAGCGATTGTTTAAAGATTGTAATAGAGAATACATTCCAAATGTTTTACGTAACATATACGAAAAAAAAGTCCAACAATATCGGTTTTCGTTACGCTGCTCTTCCGCCGATGCATTTCTTCGTTTATTTTGTGATTGCAAAAAGCCCTAAATACACGAAGAGCTCGACCGAGCGGAAATTAAACATTTAAGGGGTTGCATTTTTTCATTTCTTCGAAAATTTTGCGCTTCAGCGGTTTTATTTATGATACGAGGTATGTCGTATGTATTGACCTTATTTTTGAATTGTTGATTGATACGAAGCACCATGATGGAATTTTTTTCGCTCGCGTATGTTTTCCGATTTGACGAGGAAATTAAAAAATACGACGAAGTGTACGATTTTTTTCCTAGTTTAAATTATTCGACAAAAAAATATATGTAGAAATAGTGGTTTTTTTTCAGTTCATCCGTAAGTTATATTTGCAATGATTACAGATATGGAAAATTACAAAAACTCCTTTGAGAGATCATCAATATACTCGTACATACTATGTACTCGTACATATCAAGTGCAGCTGTACCAAATTCAAATGTCCTTATCTCGTAATGACGCAACTTGAGTCAAACTTGTGTTTGCATTCGGTGACTCCAAAAATTTGAAGGAGAAAAGCGACACACCGTATAAGATGAATTATTTACATCATCTGCTTCCATTTTTAATATCTGCCTGCAATTTAAGCAAATGCAGGTCATATAACAGAAATGTTACAAGAGCTGCATAACCGTTTTATTGAAAACTGTTGTAAACTAACAAATCACTTCGTATAAGTATGTTTGCTTATACGAAGTGATTATTTCCACTCCAGCAATTTTTGTAATCCAATTTCAAAGTTTTTTTTAGGAAAGTGAGTACGAGATGGAGGAATTCCAAATACACAAAAGAATTCTTGAAACTAAATTAATCAAAAATTGAGTCGTGTGGAGGTTTGGTTCGTGAAGTACTTTAGTAATCGTCCGAACCTGCTATATGAAGGTTCGTGATTGTGTTTATGGAATCGATGAGGCATATTTGATGGCCAGTTTCAGGTTTTTGACGATGTTTTTTTTTTTGATTGTAGGAGTAATGTGATTTTAGGCAGTTACTCGTGTTTAGTACTGATAATGAATATAAGTGTTAGTTGTCTGAAAGGGCTTTCACGTAATTTCGCCTAACTTAGTTACCCGGCGATTTCCTCTCGATATTTTACGGATTCGTTCAAAAATCAGTAATTCGGTGTACAGCGTACGATGTATTGAAAAAAGAAAAAAAGTAGATGTGTTTCGAAGAAGCATAAAAATAAAGATTTTTATCGTCGCGTACAATCTCATTGTAACATGAATATTGACGTTACCGCCAAACGACTATTATTCTTGGTTAATAAATTACACATCGATGGCGAAGTCGTGAATACACGTACGGACATTCGTATTGGTGTACTTGTAGCACACATACCGCGTATGTATACACATTACACGTGTTATACAAGCTCTAAACGATGGAATAGACGTACATAATTGCCGTAAAGTATAATGCATTATTAGCTAATTAATAGGACAATTGAATACGTTATGTATTGGCTATTTAGCGGTATATACGATTGGTGTGTACATTATTGTAAAGTCTGGTGTTAATTGAAAGTTTGATTGATGATGTAGATTTTTTGTCATTGCGTTGCACTCCTCGTGTGTACATTTTCCTGGCACGTAGTATAACCCATACAATGTCTCGTACAATGTATTCAAAATGCAAAACATCTATCGAGTCTAATTATCGAGTAATTGAACGTGATTAGAGATGCATCTGTTGAACGTGAAGCATCCGTCGTCGTTGTCATCGTGACACCGCATACAAAACGTGTCCAGCCTGACCTCCATTTTATCGAGAATTTTTCTTCTGCTGTGAGACCGTACCGCTGACTCGAAATCTCGCCATCATCTACGAAGGCCTTTAAATTAAATCCTTCAAAAGCTACGAGTATTTCCATAAATCGCCATGTAGTCGTCTAGAGCAATCGATATTCTTTCGCGAAGACGTCTCGTCACGCCGGATTAATACGAATACGTATTCAAATTCCCAAAACCCAATAACCCAAATATGCTCTCCTGCGCTCAACCCGAAGAAAGCCATCACACGCAATTTCACCGCGCACGAATTCCATTCTACGCGCGTACACCGTATTAAGCCCGAGATACGCGTTAATTAAAACGACCTCGAATAGGCTTTTTGCCGAAAACCAAACCCTTTTCCGGCCGACGTACGTGAGCATCCGCATTTTGGCAACTCTTAACGGCTAAAAAACACGCGCACGCCGTAGTAGGTATAATCGGCTCGATGTTAATCTGATTTGTACGAAACTTCGACGTCAATTAAAACGACGACGACGGTAAAAGTAAACGTAAGGCGAATGATTTTCAATCTTAAATTACCCCTTGTGTACCCTCGTCTTCGTAACTCGCCTCCTTCTTCGAATACGTGCACCGAAATGCTACCTTTACAAGTGTTCACTTTGTAGACGCGTCGAGGTCCCGCTTGTGAACGCTGAGACAGCGGGACACGTTCGATTATCAGCGAAATTTCAAATTTAATCGTAATCGTTCGACTGAAACTTTTCAACATTCTTGTAATTTTCTATATTCAAGAAATGCTAATTTTTTTACCGAATTTTCCAGCTGGAAGCTGGAGCGTAGGGACGTTTTTTATGAATATGTTAGTTCGAGGGAGCATGGTGTTGTAAAGGGGGAGAAGTTGGAGCCATATGGCTAATTGAAGGGTTTAAAGTTGAATTTTCAATTTGTACGATTAGAAAGCTCACAAGAGTCGACGAAATTTCGGTTACATAACTTCATTTTGCAGGGGACATATGATTTGCCTCCGACTTGAACAGTGAGTTTGTAAAAATCAGTGTTAGAATTTATGACTGACATCAACAAAATATTAACTCCCTTATTTCTAAAGCCTTCGTAAATGAAGGCAAAGGGGCACTCCGTCCTAAGCATGACTTTTCTTGAAGGTCCCTAAAAATTTCAACTCATTGACTTAATTTTGTTCAATTTCTTTCACTCGATGAGTATCACGAAAAAATTGACGAGGGTGTCTGAAACACTTGTCCTGGACCAGATCTCTCTCGACAGCTCTGTTCATCCCTTACCCCTTCCATTTGCAAAGAGGCCAGAACTGATTGACACCTCAAACATGTATTTTTGATTTCGCCTTGCTTGATGTAAAATTCAACCCAAATTGAAAAAAGATGTTCACAGCGCATAAGAAGTCTGAAAGATGGTGATGAACTTGGGAGTCTTGACTTGTCTTGCCATTTACAAGGAAATCCCACAGAAGAAATTTTTCCCTCCTCCGCGTCCACAATGAATGACTGAATACAACGAAGTCTTAGGACTCAATTCTCAGTTACAAATTTGTATTATTTTGTTGAAATACACGTGGCAAAAATTATCACCTAGGAAATTCGGCTCTTACCAACGTGAAGGTTATTCTTTACATAACATTAATCAAAATTGATTCGATTGCAGATATGAATAAACTTTCCTTAACGTAGCCGTGCTAAAGGCATTTTCCATTGGAAAAATCCATTTTCCTAAATCGCGCCCAATTTTTCCATCAATTTATCCAATTTAACAAAGTAAATTTTAGCGCTAATGAAAAAGCCAAGTGAAAAAAGAGAACACGAGGAAAGGTCGCTTTCATTACAGGCTTTTGAATCCCAATACCTTTTCTATTCAAGTACTAATACGATGTATATTCCATTTCGACGCAGATTTGAGGTTTACGAATACGAAGACGGAGCAAAAAATACGCATAGAAACTTCCTCGAATCGTATTTGGACGAAGCGCAGAGGGGGATCTGAGTAGAATTTCAAAGCGATTTGATAACTTGGGCGGAAAAAAATCGCGAAATCGCTACGAGTTTTCCTTTTTTACGTGATAAATTGGAAAATTAGTAATTTTGTAAATAAAATATAAACGCTATATTTCGACGGAATTAAATTTATCGAATTCGTTTTATACGAAAAGTTTACAATTTCAAAGCGAGCTTAGCGTTTACTCTTGGAAATTTTTTCGTAATTTGAATCCAGCTCTTTAAACCGAAAAAATATAACGAATTAGAGGAAGAAATTTAAAAAAAACAGTTCGATAATTATAAAGGTGTTTTGCTTTTTGAAAACGGTTTAATAATTTCGAATGAAAGGTGTCAAAGGAAGGTTCATATTGAAAGGAGAAAAACACCGAGATAAACGTTACGTAAAAAATTACAAATAAATGAGAATTTTTCATCTCGAAATGTCAAAAAATTCGAAAAAATAAATTATTCGAAATTCTCGGATGACGTGTTTCTCATTGAAGTTGCATAACGTCGAGTCTTACGTTACGAAAATTGATAGAAAAATTACTTCTGCCGTTTTATAAACTCGAAACGTTCCTAAGGCTGGTGACCTTTTTTTTTCAAAAAAAAAAAAAAGAACGACGATACAACACGAAGAGTACGATTTCCGCCTGTAAATTAAAACATTTTCACGACGGCCTGGCTTTATCATACTTTTAAGAAGAGAAAATGAGGAGGGAAAAAATAAAGCAAGAGAAATTACATCAACTGAGGAAAGTTTACTTTTTCCATTTCTACGTTAAATGTTTACTTTTAATTATAACGACTCGTCTTAAATTCTTCCTCAAGATTATACCCTTTTTCTCAGCTTCATAAAAAGTAAACTAGTTGAATGAAATTTCGGTGCGTGGACCAGATAGCAAAAGCGTTAATTAAATTTCGCAAATCGTTATGTAATGGAAACCTGCTTTACGGTATGTGTACTCGAGTATTTCGTCGGATACGCTGGCGCTGGCGTCCGTACAAAATGCTATATCAGCGAAGCTGCTTCCCCTTCTGCCGGCCTTCCCCTTTGGGCACTCTCAGTCACCGCTACGTGCTCATCTTTGGGAAATGTTTTTTCTTGCGAGACTTAAACAAAATTATTAAGCCGATAATTTTAATTAAAGCGATTATATTTCAGGCGCGCAGCGCCGCAGAAAAACCATCAACCAAGAGGTAAACAAGCAGAGCGTGAATTTTTTTACGCAGCGGGTGCCTTTTTAAAAAAATTTTATTCCGTAAAAATCCTGAAAGCTTTTCCGCGCTTGGAAGCTGCTTTGAAAATCTAGTGAACTTGGAAGAAAGATCTCGTAAAGGCGAAAATCGCGACAGCCTCTTTTTCACAGATTTCACAAAATGCCGAAAAAGAAACTCGATCAACTTTGCAGGTTTCAAGGCGACGAAGAAGAAAACGCGTAGAAACGAAACTAACAATGCTACTCGTTCGAAAACTTTGATAAAAGGTCAAGTCTGTAAATTAGTCGACAATAAAAATAGATCTAATTACAACGTAGCCATGAAGTTTTTACTGTTTAAAGTAATTAAAGGTAGAACATAACCGAGAGACGAAGCGCAGCGAAAAAAGATCCAATGAGAAGGTAACCATTAAGCTGGTTAACTCAGATAGATGATTCGAAATTGGTTCGTATTAGAACGCTACTTCGTAACATTTCATTCTCCCCTTAGCTCAGGCGAAAAAAAAGTTACACACGTAACTGGCAAGGAAAAAAACAATTTTTTTAACGTTTTTCTAGCCCACGCAAGCAGCCTAAATTTTTTTCCACATTTTAGTAAATATATTCGAGCGGTCTTTATGGCGGTATTTATGAATATTCATTTGTATGTTAATTTTTCAGCTCTACTTTTTTCGCTTCTTTAGCCGGTGAAAATATTTTTCAAGATGTTATTACGATTCGCGTTTCATAAAAGGAAATTTAACGCGGTTCACTAGCAAAAGATGCGGTGTTTTTGAAAAAAAAAAACGAAAAAAGACTCGGTTACACAAAGAGGAGTAGGTACGTTGCAGTGAGAAAAATTGCTTTGGATTTGAATACATAATTCGACGATAGTTATTATTAAACGTGTAAACTAAACGAGGTTTTTTGTAATTTAAATTTTTTACGCGATTTAACTCGCGGTCGAGGTTTATGAAGCGTACTGTATTGTGCTCATAGAAATGTTTTTTTTTTATTGCGTAGAATATTCGCAAAAAAAAAACAATGTTATATCGAGGTGATTAAACTATTAAAGAGACCACTCAAAAAACTGCTCTGAACGTGTTTAAAATAGATACGAGTGCACGTTTCACAAATTACAAAAACTAGGGGCTTCGTCCCTGGCCGCTTCGCGGCCCCACCCCACATTATTAATGATGAGTAATTAGTAATCTTTATCATTTTTTTAAATTTTTTCAAATTTAATTTTATAAAAAAGTAACAAATAAAAAAAATTGTATAAATTCAACGTTTAAACATGAATTTGATTTTTTACTTTTTTTTTAATTTAACAAAAAAACAAGAAAATTGAAAAATAAAAATTTTTCAATTGCATTTTTCTATGTTTTTAATTTTTTTTTTGCGTGCATTAGTTTATGATTTGAAGATTTAAACAATAGGTAGTTTAAAACAAA
>QBDW01001927.1:0-31965 GCA_003261595.1 Maconellicoccus hirsutus
TTTGTATTTTAAGAATAAAACAAAAAAAAAATGAAAACTGATTAAAAAAAATAGAAGAAAATAACTATTAATTCTTGTATTATGTATGCCTATTTATGAGAGATGTGTTCAAAAATAGTTTTTACGATAGTTTGTTTTTTTTCCTATTTTCGACTAATTTTATTTTTCATTGTTGAATATGTATGTATAGGTATTTAGTTATATATGTAGATTTTTTTCTTGTTGAAAACAAAACGAAATGATTTAGACAAGGATGGTGGTTGATAGGTATTTTCAATTTGTTTGGATAGACTGGCAATTTTAACTACTTTTTGTTTTGATTTCATGTACTTTATGAAAGCTTTTTTCCTTTCTTCGTCACATTGAACAACTCCATTCGACTCTTGTATGTAGTTGCGCGTTAAAGTAAAAACGACGTCGAAGAATAAGGAACTGAAGTTATTTAGATAAAATACTTGGATAGTAATTTAAGAATTTGTGAAATAATTTTTTTTTTTTGTTTTTATTATTACGATGATTATTGGATATATTATACCTTTTTTTTTGTTTCGATCGTTCAACATTTATTTGCTGCGCACGGTGTATAAAAACGAACGCGGGTATTTTGAAAAAGTTTGCCTGCTGGTCCAGTCAATCTAGCATTTGAGCTTGCAAAACAAGATGATAAGCTGAATTTTGGTATATACGTAGATACTTCACTCCGGGACTGATACGGTGTTTGCAAGTTCCCTTTTTTTGTGGATCTAAGCCCCCTAAAATCGGTTTTTCGCTTATATCTTGGCGAAAACTGGTTTTATCAAAATAGTAGTTTAGTTCACAATTGAAACCCGCTAAATTCTCTACAAAACGCTCGTAAAAAGAATTAGTGCCGCTATCCTAGATCTCGAGCCATGCGAGATCGAAAAAACCCATTCGTAAAAATTTAGTTTTTTACCACCCTTCGTTTACCTTAACTGGCTCCAGAAGCCGCGGAAAAAAATTCCAAAAATTACGACTTTTCACTGATATGAAGGTCACATTGTTTTCTATTGATACGATAAAAGCTTGTTTACTTCGATTTCAAAAATTAGCGTTAATTACTCTTGATTGCGTGAATATTTTGGAAAAATTCAAACGGATTTAGAATCGAGGGAAAAAACTGAAGAGATCGATATCACTCTCGACCGCTAAATCTGAAATTTTTTGAAAATTTTCAAAAAAGTCGTCGCCAGATTGAAGATGGCGGCCGCAGCCGTCGCGTCGTCGAATAACGCTTACGAAATGAATTTTTCTGGTATGTTTTTGAGCCTTTGAGGTGAAATTCGTGATTAGCGACGTCGACTCGGTAAAATGAGATAGGTATATTTCGCGAAAATTCGCCGATTAAAACGGCGGTAATGCGTTAATTTTGTTTTTGCACGCGTTGAAGCGGTTGCATACTTAAACGCGTATAGGTAGAGTGCTAGAGACATACAAACTTCACGTAACTAATTCATTACCGACGTTCCCAGTCCAGCATAGCGTTGTTGGTTTTTCGTTTTGATCATTACTTTCCGAGATATCGCGAATTTGTTGGCGTAAAATTTATTTACGATATGTCGAATAATAATGATTGTAACGGAAAATTAACCGCGCCATTCGATTTGGCGTCGTCAAAACTCCCCTAAGTACACCACCCTTCATTTGTCTTAATTAGCTTTAGGTGCGTCAAGACAAAATCCCAAAAATTACGACTTTTCACTGATATGATGTATGATGGTCAGATTGATTTCCAACTTGCTATTTATCTGAACGAAAATGGCGGCTACGAAATGCGATCCGAGCTTAGCCGAGGGATTTCCGGCTTTGCTCCTATAATGGTCTGCTGGGTATTTCTCCGCTAGCCTCAAAATGGAGGGCAGGGTGTACAAAAACGCATTTAAAGAGGTCTTTTTCAATACCAACGTGCTCTATGATCAAAATACGAGTTTTTTTTCAAATACCAGAAAATTAGTTTTGGCGCGTCCTTCGATACCATTTTGGGGCTACAACTTTCAAAAAAAATTACAAATATCGAAAAAATCGTTTTGAACAAATTTTACCAAACCACCTTCTGGATATACACTCGCCGACTACAATTTGCGGTAAAATTAAAATCGAAAATCAGCGAGAGGGGTTCGGGAGCGAAGCCCTGAACATACTCGGTATACGTAATACGTATACCGAGTACCGACATACCGACATACGGTACATAAAATGGTTAAAGGCGCGATGAAAAAAATCGTCCCCTTCTTAAAAGTGGCATTGAACAATACGTGCATCTGCATTGGATGAGAAAGAAAGGAAAAAACCTGTTTACGTATGATTTCGCGCAGGGTCAGGGTCATAGGGTGCGACTTGGTGCCGTAATTGTCATTATGTCGAGGTTGACTCAATTTTCACTTTCACGTCAATTCGCGCGTCGCGTTGCCCGTTGGCGTCGTTTTTCAGCCGGTCAGTCAAATAGTCCAGCGTGTATCTAGCATCTGCACGTCTGCGCGTCTGCACATTTGATCGTCTTCATCTCGTCTCGTCATTGGAATTCGATATTCATACAAAATTAACCTCATGATCGGAAACTGGTTTTGGTTATCGTCGTCTTCTCAGCTATTAATGGAGTAATGGTGAGCGCGATACGAGTATGCTATCTGGTGTCCACTCGGCATTCGTTACATCGTATCCAATTATCTGTCGTTTTATCGAATTGAAATAGTTTCACGTGTTTTATTAACTTGCATTTCGTTCGGCATGATAACTTCTTATTTCCAGTTGATATTGTACTTTTTACTGTCGAGTTATTGTCGCGCAGCGCAAGAGCGGACAGAAAATGACGCAGGCCTACCGTATTGTTATAAGTAAGTAGGACATCGAGCTTAATTTATAGCTATCTTAGAGTACGATTATTTTTCAACGACTAACGTAATGCGTGGGCAACAGGCATACGAGTATGTACACGTATGTATCAAACTATCTATGTAATTATAGGCCTACCTTAGATAGGTAGGCCTATACGTACGTAGTACAGGCGATACAATGGTACCTGCAGCTTTGAGCTTACCTATACCATTACCTATACCTACCTGGTTCTTGACTTCCTATACGTAGAGGTAGATCTATGTACGTAGACGCACTGTACGTAGTACGTACTACGTACATCTATTTCCTCGTATACGTATGTACTCGTACGAGTATTTGGTCTATCTGGTCCTCGTCCATCCACCCATATACGAGTATAGGCTAAATGATAGGCGGCCGAGCGATTTTTTCTTTCATACTGATCTAATTTTGAGGTATCAGTCAATTCCTCTCAAAATGTAAACGATCATGAGCGCGATTCTCGTTGAAATTGTGATGGTTTATTCACCAGACGCTTCTCGTCGCATAAAAATTTAACTAAAATGTTACCGCAAATACATAGGTATACTCGTATAAACGACATAGGTACTCGTAGTGGTGTACGAGTAGGCGCCGCTTACCCAAAAATTATGCATACACCTATTATGCATGATGATCACGACGCGACGCGACGTTACATACGGCACTACATAATACATAATACATAATACATAATACATATACCACATTAAATCATACTAAGTATATGCATATATAATGATTACATACTGTATGTACCCGTAGGAAATAGATATTCCTTCTCGATACATAGATAATTAGAGAAGGTGAGGTAGGTAGCTCTAGCTACTAGCTACAGCTAGGTACTAGGTAATAGGTACCTAATTACCTATAGGTAGAGGTAGAGGTAGAGATACGTCTTTACACATGTTACCGTACCTAGCTACCTAGTACCTACTTACCTAGCTAGTAGCTACCTACGGTCGAATGCGAGTACCTATACCTACCTATGTGTATTTACGTACTGTATTTCTTTGGATTTGTTTTCGTTGCCTTTACAGAAGAGCCAGTGAACAGAATGAATTCACTGTCGGCTGGACTTGCGATAAAAGTTCTCACAAATGCCTACGAACTTTGGCTGCAAATATTTCGCAAGACGATTGTTTATATTCGATAAATGTGTGTAAATTGTTATGCGATCAGTACGCATCACTGTGGCCACGACCTACCAAACATCTTCGTATCAAAAACACCTTGGTTCCAATCGAAAGTGGCAAAATATCGTTCAAGCTTGACATTCCGAGTAACCATCTTATTATCATCTACTCAACCACGTAGACAATACCTTTACCTAGTGCTTTTCTTATTCGAGAAAAACCTATTATAACTCAATACGATTGTTCCAGTCGTTCGTACGCCTACTATTCTCATTAAGAAATCGAAAAAAAAAAAGAATTTTTCATTTTCCTGGGGTAGGGGGCTTATTATAAAGAGCCAGACTCTCGGTACATGTAGTACCGGGTGGCCGATTGATCGTGCTGCCCCCTCCTCCCGCCCCTCCCCCCCGTCCTCATGGTAGCAATGGCTCAAACAATGTTGAATTGGACATCATTTTGCTTCAATAAAAAGAATCAAATTTGGTCTCATAAATATTCATTTCCAAGTTGAAAAATTGCAATTTATTCAATTTTTTAGAACTGATGAAAATTATTTAAAACTTACAAATTTTCAACTTAAAAAGCGATAGATAAGACCAAATTAAATTTTTTAATGAAGAAAATAATGTGCAATTTAACATTTTTACTAGATACGAAATCGAAAAAGAAAAATTTCTCGGAGTTGGGGAGGAGGGCACGAACCATAATCGATCACCCGTTACTACTCACTCGTACCACTACCAAGTACCAACATCTGATTATAAGTATGTAGACACTGTGCAACAAATTAGATAGGTAACAGTTGAAAGTTTTTATACCTGTGTAGTGTGTCTGTGTATCTACGTACTATCTGTGTAACTGTGTGCAGCTGTGCACTGTGCAGTGTGCACCGAACAATGGAAATTGAAATGAAATTGAATGATTTTTGATCTAGGACGTTCAAATCAGTTATGGAATATGCTAGAAGAGCTGCAACAATATTTCTTGCACGCTTTGTCTTTACCTTCGAATGCGAAAAACATGGGTCATGAACTGAGTATAGTATTGAAAGTGAAAAATGAAAAACCGCATTCGTATTCTTACAGTGTTACAGAAAAGTACAATCTATCCGCCTTTGTTTACAAAAATGAGAATCGAGTAAGTGTGGCGGTTACTCCCGCCTTTGCACTAATTTCATCGATATTATTAGTAGGTAGAAGACTTACTTACATAAACACATACGAGTTACGAGTACGGGCTAATCGGATGGATAATCTTAGGCTCTAAGTCTAAAAAATTAAGAATTTTTGTGCCGCATAAAGATGAAATTGAAATTTGATTTGAATTGATAAACGATATTTCCGCGTTACCGCTTACCGACCGATTTTATTATTTTTTGAACTGGGAGATCAAGGTCATCCGATTACCCGATATAATGCTGCTTGTTTTTCAATTTTATGGTAAAAATGGCAGCAACGGCCATCATTATCTTTGATAAAAAATGAAATTCATTCTTATCGATCCATTTTCAAGTTGAAAAATTGCAATTCATACGTGTAGTTTTTATCAAGTCTGAAAACATTAAATTAATTGCAATTTTTCAACTTAAAAATGGATTGATACGGACGAATTTTGTTTTTTATTGAAGAAAGAATTGTCCGACTCGAACATTGTTTTAGTCGTTGCGACCATTTTCATTATGAAATAAAAAAAAATGCATTTTCTCAGTGGGGAAGAGGGGCAGAACTACAATCGGTGTTGGGTGTCTACAGCCTACACCTCCTGGGTAAGTAGGCAACTCTACCTACTTCTAGTCTTCTACCAATGCGTGGATACAAACACCAACTGAAATACATACGCATACGTATGCATTCGTCCTGCCATCTTCAAAATTCAATTACACGTAGGCGTGTGTTTATTCGAGTCGCAGGTTTTGGTAATAGTCGAAGGTGAAAATTATTTCGGAGTTCGACACGGAATTGAAACGCTCGCCCAACTGTTGGTGTACGACGAGATTTCCAATCATGTTTTCATACCGGAGGAAGTGGTCATAACGGATGAACCGGCGTACAAGCACAGAGGTATACTGCTGGATACGTCACGCAGTTTTTATTCAGTGAAATCGATCAAGAGAACGTTGGATGCTATGGCCCAAAACAAGTTGAACACTTTTCATTGGCACTTGACGGACAGTCATAGTTTCCCGTTCGAATCGAAAGTGTATCCGCAGATGACCTCGTCGGGAGCGTATTCTTCCTCTCAAGTAAGTATGATTAATGGAAATTCACCGGATAGCTAGTATAGGTAAGTACTTAGGTAGTAGGTAGGTACGGTAGGTACCTACTGTACCTACCTACCTACCTACTACCTACTACCCGCGTCGGCGTCGTACCTATATACTCGTATGTATATCTAGATCTACCTGTAACCCTACACATATATCCACTCGTAAACGAGTATGAGGTCATTCGTGAAAGGTTCCTTTTCACCACCACCCTCCCCCCACACACACCACACACACACACACACACACACACACCACAGAACCTTTTTTTGGACATTTTTACTAGTTACGCATTAATTTAAGCGTCACACGTACGCCGGTATTTTGTCGGAAAAAAGTATTGGCCCTGCTGCTTCTTTTATTACACGGCTGAAATTTCAGTTTCAATACTGCTGTACGAGTATCAAAAATCAGTGACAAGAATTACCCGACAAAACATGGCATGCGAGCGATTCCCTCGGCAAAATATTCATACCTCAACTTATTACTGTTTGAAATTCTCGCAATGACTGAATTTGAAAGTGCATAGAAGAACGAAATTAACTTTTCAAGGCCAATCGAATGATCGAGCGATTTTTTTGTACCTCTACCTTTTCGCTTAATGTGATTTTTTTTCAAAAAATAAAATTTGCGGTTTTCAAGAATTTTTAAAAGTAGTTAGGAAATTTTGCGAGAAGCTCGTTGCTTCAAACCGCAGGTTTCTTACCCAAAAACTGACTGTGATATAAGCTTTCATTGCTACTTCGATTGTGGTTTTTAATCGACTCGTAGGTACAGGTAGCCTAATTAAGAATATGTAATGCAGCATGTATTTGAATATGAATTATCAAAAAATAAAGGGATAAGAGAGGCGGTTGAGGAGGGAGAGTGAGAGTGGTATAACGGCGTTCAATTTTGCTGAAGGGGTAAACTTGGGTTGATCGGTTAGAATTGCTCGTACCCTTGTACTGTATGTACTACCGTACCTACCTAGTACCTACTTACTTTCTTTGAAAAAAATATAAACAACCTGTGATCGTGTCAGCCGCAATTGGATTAATTATTTAATTATTCGGTAATAGATTTATCGGTGGAGCGATATCAAAGAAATCGTGAAATACGCTAGAATTCGAGGCATCAGGGTAATCCCGGAATTGGACGCGCCGTCTCACGTCGGCGAAGGGTGGCAATTTTTTGAAATGCGTCCGACGAAAAACGACAGCGTTCTGCTCTGTTTCAAAGCCGAACCATGGAGGCAATACTGTGTCGAGCCACCCTGCGGCTTACTCAATCCCATCAATCCGCAAGTTTACGAAATACTGGGCCATCTTTATTCGGAATTTAACGGTTTATTTGATACGGACGTATTTCACATGGGAGGCGACGAAGTTTCACCCTACTGCTGGAACAATACGCCGTCAATTATCAAATGGATCCGTGAAAAGGAACATTCCGATTCCGATTCCGATTCCGCTTCCGCTTCCTACGATAATCGATCTCAGAACGCCTTCAAGTAAATAGACGACTCTTGTTACGTGTTGTACAGTACACCTTTATGCTACGAGTATCTTCGTCTTCCTAAGTTCCTATCTTCGTTGTGCATGGCGAATTTTTAGACACCTTGCTCCTTCTCAAGTGCAGTTAGGTATAGCATCTGCCAAAGTAGGTCGCAAGAAAGGCGGATTTTCGCGTTTAACTCGACGGCGAATCCGAAAGAAATTTCGACGCCTGCCGCCGTCTCGAACACTCGAAAGATGCGATTTTTTAATTCCGCGTCTTCGTAATTCACATCGGCCGGTATCAACTCGAATCCTGCATCCATACTAAAATATCAACAAAAAAATCGAAGATTCGTCATTTTTTTAACATCACCCTTCTCGGCAGCGAGACAAGTAGGCCTACGCGTAATTGTTCAGTGTTCATTCAGACACGCTCAACGTGCCGCATTTTCTATGGCCATTGTTAGTGATATCAGGTATTTGTCTGAGGCTTCTTATCCCTGCTATTTGGGTTATTTATCACCCTCCCGTTGTCTATGGTACGAGTAATTCGCTTTACCAACGTGGACACTTCACTTGCTGCGTATTAATCTAAATCACGACTTCACTCCTTTGCGGAGTTGGCCAATGGCCATCTCTTCACTTCTTCAGTGGTTGATGTTAATGTTGATGTTGATGCTGATGTAAGAAGGCCTACTGATTTCAGAAATGAAAAAAATAATGACGAGCTTTTCGTCGAATTGTGGAGCTATTTTCAAACGGAAGCACTGCGACAATTCGATCGCTCTGCGAAAATTCAAAATACTCGTATCGTCTTGTGGACAAGTTCGCTGACGGAGACGCAAAATATAACCAGATATCTGGACAAACGAAGATACATCATTCAAATTTGGACGACGATCGGCGACAAGCATATAAGTCATTTGTTGGAAAACGGATACGACGTGATTTTTTCCAATTACGACTCGCTATATTTTGATTGCGGGTAGGTAAGGTATAGGTAGTTACTAGTTAGCTACGAGGTATGACTACGTATTACGTACATACATATTATGTAGGTATAACTACGTAGAACTACCTACATAACGTACGAGTATAACGTATCTACTGGCTAAGTGGCTCACTGGCTATGGCTGCTACTGGCTGTGACTTTTTTAAGCGGTAAAACTTTTGCAGTTTCGGAGCGTGGATCGGCGAAGGTAATAACTGGTGTTCGCCGTACATCGGCTGGCAGAAGGTCTACATGAATGATCCGAAAAGCGTCTTGAAAAACGCCAATCTCTCCGTCGAATTTGCCGATCAAATTTTAGGCGCCGAGGGCACTCTGTGGTCTGAGCAGTCGGACGAAAACACGTTAGATTCACGTCTATGGCCTCGTGCTAGCGCTTTAGCCGAAAGACTATGGACAAATCCTACGTCCGATTGGAAATCCGCCCAAGCGAGATTCTTAACTCAAAGACAACGAATGTCCGTCAGAGGTATCGCACCAGATTTGACCGAACCGTTGTGGTGCCATCAGAATGAAGGCTTGTGCTATTGAAGTTCGTTTGTGAATAAACAGGGTGAAAGTACACACATACAGTATACTCATCTCGCTCATTAATACGTCCTTACCTTCTTACCTCCCTACTCCATACAGCATAAGTATAGTATACTCGTATAAGGTCTCTGCCTGTGCCTGCATTGCTGCAGTCAATAGTTACTTACAGGTTAGTAGGCCTACTTGCGAGCGAATCGTTCCACAATCAGGATGTGCCGATCTCAGATTTGAAAATTATTCTGCGATTGCATGAGAAAATGCCATAAAGCAATTTGTAAAACTAAATTTTTTGATTTTTTACGAATTTTATAAAAATTTTTTAAAACTTTTTTGCGTACCTAGGTACTTTAGGTAGTTGGTTGGTGGCTGGGTAGTGGGTACGTGGGTAGAGATAGGCCTGTACTAGGGTAGCATGCTTTTCATAAATTAGAAATTATACATTTGTCGATTTTCTGTTTAGCTTCTTGGCTTCTGATAACAATGGAGTCACTGCGCTGAGTAGCGTTAAAAAAAAAAATTAAGGATAATCTAAATTAGCGATGAAAAACGCTCGAGATTGTTTTCTTGTAAGAGAGCATTTTTTTATTCTCTCTTTTTTAATAGGTATTTACGTATAACTGAAATTTTGATTTAACGTGCGCAGCAGGTAGCTAGGTAGTAGGTATAGGTACATTCAATTGCCTCCTCCTACGCGTAAATATTATTGTATGTACTTGGGTAAATACGCAATTTTTTTCCTTCATATTTGTAAATATTATGTATAATAGGAACATTATTTTCGTGTATTTAGTCATTTACGTAGTAGCCCTGTCGCTGTAAAGAATCGCAATTCTTTTTTATTTTTATTACATATTACATATTACATATTTTTAAAATAAATACCGAGGCCGATACTCTTATTTACACATTGGTACTCGCAAATTGTATTCAAAATAGAAAAACTCGAGTATTTTGTATTTACATATAAAATTTTTAGCTCGGTAGTTGGCACGTGATACGATGACGACATATGACATACGCGTAAATGAAGAAGACGATATGTAATACCTATGTATTTTTAATTTTCATAATTTCGAATTCAATTGCAATTTGCAACCTAGACCTAGTGTGTATTAGCCTACTTTGTATTCGTTGATAACGATAGTGATGTGAAGACGATTTTGACGATGTGCAGCGTAAGGGTGGCACGGAGGCATGGAGGGATGGAGGTGCAGCCCTTATTCTGTAAGTACCAGGTAGTAGCTACAGCTAGTAGCCTATTTGTAGGTACTTGACTCACTGTAGTCTCCACTCAGTAGTGTAATTTCGTCTGCGTGTTCAACAAGCGCATCGTCATCGTCATCGTCATCGTCATCGTCGTCGTCATCATCGTAATCGCAATCGCAATATTTGTCGTATTCGTCGAGTTGTGTTTTTCGTTTTCACTTCACGCATTATCGAGGATCGCACGCTTTTGCGGTCTTTCTTCTTTTTTCTTCTTCTTGCTCCTAAATACCGTATATCATGTTTTTCAATTTACTTCGACGTTCGCGCATGTTTCGTATTTGATATTAATTTTTTTCTTTATTTCGTCGAAAAATACGCGTTTTATTCGAATACCACCTAGCCACGAGTAGTAGCTAGGTACTTGTCGCAGATGAATTAGCGTGATACGTGCGCGTACAGGTACGCTAATGCACTTGATACTTATTCCGCCGCACGCCGTCTACTTTATTGTAGTAGCAGTTACTAGTTAGCCTTAGCAGGTAGCTCGTTAGTTAGTTAGTTCGTTACGGTTACAGATTTTATTACGTAGCCGATGCTACGCGTATGTGTAGGCCTACTATTACATGTACCTACAAGTACACCGGGCTCCTTCGAAGAAAATTTCAAAAATATCGCCATGAAAACTTGAAAAAATGAAAGAAACACTTTCGATAACTTTCACAAAAACTTTTGGATTTTGTTTAGCGATCAAAATTATCCAAAATACAGCCAAGCGATGATCGTATCAAAATTCTGAAATTAATAAATTATCGATAAGGTCATCGGTCGGCTAGGTATTGGCAAAAAACCAATTCTGGAAGGAGCTAGAAATTGAATTTTGAAAATTCGTAAAAAATAGAATAATGAAATTCGATAACTAAAAACTTGGCTTTGAGGTTATTTTAAAAAAATGAAAAAATAATTTCACCCCGATTTTTTGTCTCAAAACAGTAACAGGGGGTAGAGAAAATTATGGGCTTACAATTTTTGAAAATTAGCGTCCCTCCAAAACAGAAAAAAAGAAGCGACCAAAAAAGGTCTGGTTATGTGCATTACCTACGTATTACCTAATACCTACAGTATGCATGTTGTAAGCGTAATACGTAGGTCTAGGTATGCAGTAAGTAATTAAATGGTACAAATTAAGGTAGCGGTACCTCTACCTGTACCTAGTAGCCTACCTTAGGATTTCTAACCTTGACAATACGTACTAGCCTAGGTATTCGTAGGTAATTAGGTATTAGGTATTAGGTGTCAGGTAGTAAGTAGGTAATAGATAAAGATACTCGTAAGTTATATACGAGTATTTCGAATTACGTAGGTAGTAGGTGCCTAGGTGGTAGGTAGTAGGTACTCGTAATATGCGAGTAGGAAGCGATGTATTGAAAGGAAGAAATTTTGGCAATCAGGAAAAAAAATGCGTCTCCTTTCACGCGTGTGATGTTAATTTTCCCTGCGTTTTAAATATTTACCCTTACCGAATATGAATTACTCGTAATTTATTGGTATCTAAGCGATTAGCTAAGATACTCGTACGTAGACGAAGACGACTAGACGTCGCGACTCGCGAGTGTTGTGTAATGCAATACGTGGCTAAAGCTAAAGCTGTAGCTATAGCTATAGAGCTACGTACAGAACATTACATACGTTTACGTATGTATGTATGTCTATGTCTATGTCTAATGTGTACGCGTACTCGTATGTACACATATGTACAACGTCGCGTATTTCTATAGGGTAGAAAATTTAATTTGCAAAAAAATTGCTCATTTGCGAGGCGCGACCGTAACCGGATAGCAGGTACGTTGTACGTTGCGGTTAGATTAGAATTAGGTACGTAGCATGAGGATGGGGTATGACGGTTTAGTGAGCTTTAGCAATCCAATTGTACGATAATAATTAATGGCGTGCTCTGTGCAGTTTTCAAGTGAAACGTTTCAACTAAAACGACGGATAGGACGCGGTAATTTTTTATTCACCTCAGCCCAGCCCAGCCCAGCCCAGCGCCACTCGGCTCCGGACAGCGCGAGTTGAAATTATGTAGATGTTTTTTTTGGGGGTGCAGCGCGAGTTCGCGCTTCGCTAATATACTCGTACTTACACGCGTATAGATACTAGATAGGTTATGGTAAACGCAGCGTCTGCATTAGGTATTAGGTACATAGGTTTACGTATTGGGTATAGACGAGGTGGCTTAGCTATGTATGTATCTACTAGTAGATAGTAAACCTACCACTACAAGTACATGCTACACAATACACATATACACAATTACACATTACGAGTATACACATACTCGTATCGTATCCTATACTGTACGCACGTAGTGTAGTATTCTGTCCGGCTACCGACTACCGACTACCGACTACCGGCTACCGGTTACCGCCGCCTTCCCCTCCCCCTATTGTTTTAAATAACGAATGATACGGTATGATATACAGTACGTAAATATAGTAAAAACGAACAAAAAGGGTGCTTAAAATTAACGCTTAGGCTCGTACGTTGGCATAATTATAAGCGAACAACGTGTATCCGAATACGTATTACGTACCTAATGAAATTATCAACTTTCCCTCTTCTAATTGCATTACACCTGTGGTAGTTCGTAGTTGTGTGAGCTGAATTTTCCAAACGTATTAAAATTTCAATGCCGAATCCGAACCGTTCCCCGTTCCGCAGCGCCTTTCCGCCTCTACGAACAAATAATTACTTACTAGCGCGAATAATTTGCTCTAAAAACGAAAAAAACAAAACCAACCATACCAAAGCCGCAGGAAGGCGCGCTACCGCTGATATGAGTGCTAAAATTAATCACCAAAATCGCTGCGGCTGCGGCTGCTACTGCTAGCCTGCTACGAGTACGAGTACGTATGTGCGAACCTGTGAACTGAAAACCTGCATACGCGTAATTATGTACCTTCTACCTTAGTAGTTACTAGTTACTAGTTAGTACCTAGGCTACTACCTAGCTAAAGAAAATTATTTCATTCGTTGCGTACGCCTATTTTCTATTCTTTATAAGCGATAATTTCATTTTCATTTTTTCCTTTCGTTCCGTTGTAGCGTTGCAGGTAGTGAAGTAGCTACAGTTACGTAGACGTACTACATAGACGTACCTTACCGGAATTACCTAGGTACATCAAATCCGAAGAGAGACCGATCGAAGGCGGTCCCTCTTGCATTTCTTGTTTTCTTCCTCGCATCATTCGCAAAATATCATTCCTCTTTCATTTGGTTCTAGTTCTGTAACGAATACGAAATACTCGTAGTTGTTTTTACAAAATAACCACAACTTTTACTCGTATAAAAGTTGATAGGTAGAGGTACGAGATATAAACGTAAAAATTACAAAATAACGCACCCACAAAGAAAAAATGAAAATTTTCACTTCTTCATTTTCTCCCAGTTAAATCGTCGACCCGAGGGACACTCGACTATCCTTATTCGCCTACAACCTTTGATTAGCGAACCTGCAATTTTGATCGAAATCGTAAAATTTTCAAATCTACGTACAATATGTTCGTTTCGATAGTACCTAGACCTAATGTTATGAAAAAAAACAACTACATTATCAATACCACGCAATTTCAAGTGGTTGGTGCCGCGCCAATAGGCCATCGATTTAGAATTTTCAAAATCAGAGCAGTCACTTTGCCCAAGCCGCAGATTTGCTGATTAGGGCCGAAGGTAGACAGATTTAGAGTAAATTATATTATTTATTTACGATTTAAAGCGTATACGTACGAATAACTAAAACAGTATGTGGTTCATTTATGGATGGATGGATGGATGAGTGAGTGAGTGAATGAATGAATAGACGCGATCGTTGATATTATCTATTGCAATATTACGACCGCTTACCCCGCTTACAACCTTCGTCGCGTCGCACGCTTGATTGATGCGTATGCAGGCTATGTACAATTTTACATGTTACTAGGTACACGTAGGTACTTAAGTAGTGTAAGTCTAGGTACCGCCTTTCGGCAAGACGATGCTTCCGCTTTAAATCTTAAACACTGCGTGTAGCCGATTAGCCATTACACAGGTGGGTGTAGAATTCTAGACGGTACGAATGAATCCAAGTACTTAAGAACGAGGTATTAGCTGAATGTATGTAGTATGTAGTATGTAGTATGTACTAGCTAAATACGCGTACTCGTAACTCCTCCTCACTTTCCACTTCGACTTTTTTACCCAAGTTCGAGTTTACGTAAATGATTGTAGGTTTTGCGGTCACTTGTTGTTGGTGTTGGCGACGCCTACAACCGCTTAGTGTGTAACATGCAGTATTTACTCAGTACCTTGTTGTGTAGGGAGAGGGACACCAAAGGACGAGAGGCGGCCTAAAAGTAACCGGCTCTCTAAATTTTAATCGAGATTTTGCGGCTGCTTTTTAAAATGCCGAAACACCTGGAATGATTATCACGTCAAAATACGCCAAAGTTCGCCAACTACGTACGTAGCTACTAGGTACTAGGTACTAGGTAGTAGGTAGTAGGTACTAGGTAGAGATACGTAGTACGTACCAATACGAGTATGTACGAGTACTTGTGCTGATGTCGATGCTTAAAAAATTTCAAATCAGTATCTCCCTCGGAAAATGATTTCAAGTCTAGCAAGCGCAGAATAATCGGTTATACACGTCGTTCTATGACAACGTCAATCTTGAATCTTGACTTTTTTTTTTTCCAATTTTGTAGAAATAATTTTTTTTGCAACGTGTAGTAGGCCTAATCATAAATTGATCAGTTAAAAGAACGGGTTGCATAATCAATTCTTGCAAGAAAAAGCACTAATATCGCTGTAAGTTCTCGAGAAAATTATAATTGCAGATTATCGCTCCGTCTGACCGTACCTGTGGTCCTGTACGTAGAACGTACGAGTACGTCTTACGTCTACGAATATCATGTCAAAAGATCGTTCATACGCAGGACTTCATCTTGAGGTTTCTGCAATGCTACAACTCTAGTTGTTGATCAAATTGAGACAACTTTCCGATTGACCTTTAATCGAGGTACTGGGAAAGTGGGAATTACCTAGCACCACTACCACCCAACCACATAGTACATGTACATACAATGTACATGCAAGATCAATTACGGCTATGCGCTTACAATTGCATACACGACACGCATCGAACACGGCAGACGGCACACCGTCGCATTACGGCTGTAAGCTTCTCGTTTTATTGCCACATTTGTTGACAGTTAATGGAGAAATTTAATTTTCTAAACGCGGGTTTCAAGTTTGAAGTACCGACGACCCTACCATAACCATAAGAGCGAGTAGCAACAAAACGAGAAGGCCATAGCGAAAACGTACAGGGTGAAGAAGAAAAGCCACGCCGAAATAAAGAGTGATGAGAAAAGAGGAGAGGAGAAGACGAGTTAAAAGGTACATAACTACGTAGTACGTACACGTACAGTACCTTACCTAGCTACGTAGCTATGTACTTCACATTGCTACACAACTACACATACACATACGTAAGACATAAATACGAGTAGGTTGGGGTACGTACTACGTACTACGTAACTTACGCAACAACGAGGTGAAAATGTATGAAACTAAGTGCTTGGAAATGCAAAATTTCATTTCACCCGTAATCGTACACAATAGGTACTTTTAAGTAAACGAGCGCGGTTATACGTATTTTTAAGACGGCACACACACACACACACACACACACACACACATACGTAGTATGTATGCGGCTATACACGAGTATACTAGAAGGTACTTATTTTAGACATTTACCAAGGGATTACTTCTTTTTATTGTTTCTTATGTCTTTCAACTAGAGTTTTCCGTCCTCTTATATATATCAAACGCGAACAACGTAAATTTATGGCAGGTAAATGGTGTTTCATTTGGGCTGCTTTTTATATTGCGTCAACGCGTATGTCTCTGTCGCGGACGCCGCCGCCGCGCCACCCCACCCACCCCATCCCATCACATCCCGTAGCGCCGCATGCCGCATCGTTTTACCCTCGTTCAGTGAAAAGGGGCGGGTGTACGGTGTACGTGTAGCTGCTTTTCTCGTATTACGCGAAGGCGAAAGTGAAGTGAAATGTATAGGCTACGGACGGGTACATACTCGTATGTAGATTACGTATTGAAATTACCGCGCTAAAATTAAGTACGTAGAGTACGCACGTCGGCACGTCCAACTTCCAACCACCAATTACCTATACACTTGCGTACTCTTCGAGATGGTCTTACTTTGCCATACGTTAAAATTTTGCTTCGCTTACTCGAGTGACATTTTTTGTTCTCATCTCCGACATTTCAAGTCGTGTGTGTAAACTGCAAAGGAGGAAAAAATTCCCGGCATATCTTAGCTAGCTACAGCTAGGTACTCGTAGGCATTACTTAGCGGCCAGTGGATGATATGGATACTACTTATTACTTGGACATAGGCATTGTACGAGTACGTTTGTACATACGTACGTACTACGTAGATGACTAGTTGCTTGAATTGAATCGCAGCAGACCTAAGACGAAAAGTCTTCCTACGGTCCGCTCTGCGAGAATCGATAGTAAAATTGATCATTCAACGGCCAACATTCGCATTTCAGGTTGTGGCCGCGCGTTGCATGATGGAAATACGAATGCCGGTCGTCCTCGTCGTCGTCGTACATTGCGCGAGTATATCGACGATTTTTCTTGGTGGCAGCAGCGCGTACGGCGACGAGGATGCATCCAAATCGAGTAACGTTAGTCGCAAATGTCCTTCGCAATGTATTTGTCATTCCGACTCTCAAGTAAGTTTTGTATACTGTACGAGAGTAGCAGTTAGTAGTTTCTTGCACGAATTTTATATTTTGTAGTAGTCGGTAGGTAGCTACTAGCTACATAGGTACCCGACACCCGGTACCTAATTCGGTACCTATCTAGTAATGTACTCGTAGATTACGCTTCGTCCGATGATCGCTTCTGGGTTGGCCGAGGCCTATGTGTATCTCTGTATACTGTGTAGGTATAGGTAATTAGGTATACCGTACTATGATGGCTATTGGCTAGCCGCTGCCGCTAGCCTATTTTGGTAAAATTGGCGTTTGTACGTACTACGAGTATAATGTGTTCAACAGGTATCGTGCTACGACGGTGATTTGAACGGAATAATATACGCGTTGCCTCGCAACGTGACGCATTTGTCGTTGACCAAGAGCCATATCGCTCACGTGAAAAGCGAATCGTTTGCCGATCTGAAAAATTTGAGCAAACTTTCGCTGGACGACAACAATATTACGCGTATACATCAGTTCGCGTTCAAGGGTCTACGAAAATTACGAGAGCTCTCCATACAGCACACCACTTTGGACAAGTTGGAGAAATTCGTATTCAGCGGACTACAAAACGTGACCGCCATATTGTTGGCTCACAACAGAATCAGCGTCGTGGAAGCGTTCGCGTTCGCCGGCACGTCGCACGTGCGAATCATTCTGCTCGCTCATAATCCGTTGCACGTGATCAAATCGAGCGCTTTTTCGGGTCTGCGAAACGTCGAACACCTCATCCTGCCGTCCGGCATCAAGCATATCAGACCGGACGCTTTCAACGGTCTGGACTCGGTCGGTCTCGTCAAGTTGGCCTTTATGGACTTGAACGCGCTCGAAGCGCACACGTTTCGAGGTTTGAATCACGTACACCTGCTCGCCATTCAAGAGTCCGACTTGGGAACGATTAAAGCGCGCGCCTTCGACGGTCTCACCAACGTCGGTACCCTCAATTTGATCAACAATAAAATAGACCATTTACAAGAATTCGCCATCAAACGCGAAAACAACGTGAAAATATTACGCTTAGTCGGCAACCATATACTTAAAGTGCCGGCTAGTCCGCGTTTCATACGCGTTCAAGTATCCGACAACTTCACCGTGGTCGGCAACCATTTTCCATGCAGCTGTGTGGCGCGATGGCTGACCGGTAGCGGTAGCGCGCTCGCCAATCGTACCAGTTACAATTTTTCCTCCACAAATTACTGCATATCGCCGCTACAAGTTAACGGTAAACCGATTAACCAGATGAGTAATGCGCGCTGCGACCAACAATCCTCCTCCTCTGTTTACTTTGATTTGGATTCGTGGAATTTGGCCGTCTCGTCGCCGCTTAAACAACACGATTTGGCCGCCGGCGCCGTTACTCGACCGTTATACTATCTGTGTTTCATTTTACTGCATTATTCTTCGGCCAGCAACGCGCTTTATTTCTAACATACAAAAAATATATTGACTGCGAAACTCATCTGATCGCGTGCAGCTAGCTAGGTATACTGTATCAACTCTTTTATGTACATGTACATAAGTACATACATACCTACCTACCTACCTACCTACCTGTACCTACCTACCTAGGTAGTAGATAGGTAGGGGTACATGAACATGTACATACATACTGTACACAGTGTACATAATATGTACAGTACATATATTATGTAACCATGTATGCACAATGCATACACAGCTACGCTCCTCTTTATGGTATCTCCGTCAGCGTCACCACTACTACCTCGTCATTGTTGTTGCTCTTCGACGATTTCAACGTTTGAGAACTGCAATTTTGTCAGATGCTGCTGTTGACGTGGCGTGGCGTTGCGTTACGTTACGTTGTTGTTGCTGCAAAAGTATTACCTATTCACTATTGTTACATCGTTATCGTTATCGTTATCATTACCTATTCTTGTATGACAGTTCTTTTGCCGCTTGTTTGTACAAATGTACGAGTACACTCCTTTTAGTTATAATGTATTGTGGTCGCGCGGTTGTCGTTGTTCAGTATGTTACGTTAGGTGTCAAGATTTTACGAATTGTAATACATCTCTCCGAATTGAAATACTACGTACTACTTAGTACGTACCTACTACTTACTGTTACTGCACCTTATTTAGACGAAGCAAACGTAATCCACATTGACATTTTATTTTATGCCAACTGATTGTCAGCAATGATTCTTCTACCTACTGCATAGAAAAATGGAAAACATATAGGTATTGTAGGTAACTAGGTAACTAGGTAGTAGGTACTAGGTACTAGGTAATTGTTCTTTGTTTCTTTTTTTTTTCTTCTTTCGCCGCACAAATTATTATCGTTTTGGTTAGTCGTCGTTCCACCAAGAGGAAGCGTAAACTTGTAATTGCTCAAATAAATAAAATGTCACGCTTTGAGATGCGTAATGCGTATTGCGTATCGTATATCTCGTGGGATACGCTGCGACTATTACTTCGGTTTTCACACGGTTGATGTCTTGATGAAGATGGCGGTGTCCGGCCTACGAAAGATGTCAATTTAAACGATAGCAGGGTAATCAAATTTTCTTTCGACCGCACCGCACCGCACCGCACCTCACCACGCCGCGCCGTCATCGTCTGGTCGGCTACGATTGCAAAGGACTCGCGGTTACCGACAAAAGGGCAGCGCAACGCGTACGCAGAATTAAGCGACGAACAAAGCCATGTGTGCGGTTTGATTGAAGTACACTTTTGAAAAGCCGCGTTCAAGTTGACAACCGCAACCGCTGGAAAGCTAAGTAATTAGAAATGTTAGATAGCAGTTTAGTCAATTGGCTAGGTAAGCAATACCTAACCTACGCAGACTTTTACTTCGGTCTCATCCTCCTATCACCACCACGCTTCCGCGTCCCGTAATCAACGATTGCTTTGCTTTTCATTTTAAAGTTTGAACTGGCTGCACTCGACCCGGGTCTCCGGTCAAAGTCGGCCTATCAGCGACCTGTCGACGAGTTAGCCCCGTACGTAATAAGCGACGCGACGCGACGCCGCCGTCTATCGTTTCGTGTCATAGCGTTCGTTTGTCCGTTTGTTCGTCTCGTTTTGTTAACTACCTAGTACCTCTACCTACATGGTACGTTACATACGACATAATATATGCATGCATACCTAATTACCTATTTAGGATTTGAGTACCGTTCACTGCTGTCTGCTACTACTACCGCTACTACGTTCCAGGTAGGTACTAGGTAGGTACTAGGTAGTAGGTAGATAGATAGAGCTATCTACTCGTATAATAGGTAATACGAAGCGCAACCACCGCGTTGTGGCTATTTTGACGACCAATCGTCCAATTACGTTGCTCGGTTCTCGCTCATTTTTCTTCTCGGACTCTTAACGCATCGATACCATCGCCACCAGAGTAAATAGTAAAGTAACCTTCGTTAACGTAAAATCAAATTTTAACCTCATCACGTCGTACCTTGGTAGCTGAAACTACGTAGTACGTACGCGATATGCGCATATCTCTCGCTACGGTCTGCATTTTAGTCCGTGTCTAGATGAACTATGTAGATGTACAGGTACCTACTACCTACACCATATAGACCAGTAGCCTAAGCCAGTCACGTCAAACTTACAGCATCGCGTCCCGTCGCCGTCGTTCTGCGTAAATTATTTCCAGAAAAAACGTCACAATTTGTAGGTAGGCCTAATAAGTGTTTGAATCGAAAAAAACATTCAAAAGGAAGAAAAAATTGCCCGATAAAAATAAGCAGCTTTCATCATTTCTAAAAGATTTTTCACAGACCGAGCGTATCACCTAACTTAATTCTTTTCTTCAAAACGGAAAGTTATTGAGCGACGTTTTTCACTTTTGACGTCGGTAATTACGTATGTACATTGGTAGATGTTAAATTTTTTGTTTCATGTAGGTAGCTAGGTACTTACCCACTTAGGTAATAGGTATAGGTAATAGGTATACGTAACTACTACTAGGTATGCACTATGCAGTTGTACACGCCTACGTTAGCAAATTATCGAATTTACAAATCGTCAATTTGCCGACTTTCAATGGTTTTCAAAATGTTACACTTACAGGTAGGCCTACTCTACCAACCGAAAGAAGTTGCAGGAGAAAATTGCTCGTATTATCGAATAATTTCAAGCCGGACTCGGAGCGAAGTTTCTCTGTCTCTCCGTTTCTCTTACCAACTAACACGACAACGGCGGAGGTTAGGGCAGTCTTCATACTACAAGTACATACGTGCAATGTGCATGCACAGTGTACACATAAGCGTAATTACAATTACGCAGATTAGACACGCGTTCGCTTCGGCTACGGTCTGCGGGTTGCATTTATACTTACCGTATACCGATACCGTATGTAAGTTACGTATGCTGCGCAGTGTACGCCTCTACACACACACACACATATATATATGGCGAAGTACTACACGTAGTCGTAGGTAGTTACTAGTTAGGCGTAGAGATATTAGGCAATAGGCAATAGGCAACAGGCAATAGACAATAGGCAATAGGCACTAGGCACTAGTTAGAGAGTAACAGGGTACAAATGCGGGCGTGTAGTAAAAGAAGAACCAACCATTCCTATTTATTGTACGTGACGAGGAGCCTCGAAAAAACAATCGACTTGCGACGCAACGTCAATCGAGTCGTAAAACAAAAAGTGACAGGAAGAAAGGTAAAACTACAAAGGGAAAAACAAAAGCTAAAAAGTCGAACCGAGTATGGATGTATACAATGCCGCGCGGCGGCGGAGTAATACGGGTACGTATAAATACGTACCAGGGTAAAGGCAGAAAGGCACTACGTGTTACGTGTATTGTGAAGATCTTGTACCTTGTACTCGTAGGTAGCTAACTAGCTACTGGCTACTAGCTAGGTAGTAGATACTAGGTACGTAAATAAATAAGCTAAGTAGTAAGTAGGAAGTACCAGGCGCATGTAAAATACGGGAGTACGAGTGTACGTTGCTGTACTTTTCAAGTGACCAGTTGATCGCTAATTCGCTATCCACTACCCGTTATCCAGGCCACTAGTCGGTACTACGTACACTACCCACGATCCACGAGTATCACGAGCATGACCAATAATACTTGAGGTGTTGTGTTCGCATACGTAATTATGTATGTATGTGCGGATCGCAGACGCGCTGAATACGGATATTCAAGTATCCATACCCTTGGTACACCGAGAACTAGGTAGGTCTAGGTACTAGGTACTAGGTACTAGGTACAGGTAGTAGCTAATAGGTAGGTGTAGGTAGTACCACTAGATAGTAGGTAGAAGGTAGATTATATGTCAGCGTCGCGTCGCTACTATCACGTATCACGTATCTTATGCCAGTATGCCAGTAAAAAATAACGACCGCAAATGAAAATGCGAGCCATTATAAAAATTACTTCATACGCAGATGTTGAAACTGAAAGTTTCAACATAGTGTATTCGTTCGATAAATTTTCAAATGTGCGACTACGTGTGTTTTTGATTTATGCCCGGTCGACAGTTCGCCGCCACCGCCGCGTCGCGCCGCTTCCTTCCTCTCCGCTCACTATCGAATTTTTACCAATGCAAATACGTATTACGTACGTAGGCAACAAGTACAGCTGCCTTTAAACCAATTTCGCATTTTCGCCATTCCACTACTTATTTGTTTGTAAGTATCGTCTAAATAATTAGAGTGCACCTGCCCCCTTCACAGAGGCAGCGGCGGGTGCGAATTATTATTTGAAAAAGCCTATTAAAAATGTACTCGAACCTCCAAATTTTTTTGTTTTTTTTTTCTAGTATCATTTGCCTTTTTTAGTGCTGCCATTTGGTTTCAGTTGTAGCAGGTGGCATTACTGTTAAAAATCTTAATCTTAGGAATCACACGGTAGCCAACCCGTAAAATGGTTTAATTCTCGTATTTGTGAGAAAAGCGGGCTAGCATCACTCGGCCACCCAAGTCTTAGTTCAGTTGGCGTAGCGTATGCTTATTGCTCACCCCTTGGTAGTTAGGTACCCTACCTAATAGGTCCGAGGTATGTGTACAAATTACGCATAACCGTAACGTAATCATTGAACGAGATAGCTGAAACCGAAATGTACACAAAAGCCAAGACGGGGCGGTGCGCCTACCACATAAATTTACTCGCGCACACACGCACACGGTCCGCAGCCAATTCTCAAAGGTGCAATATTGCTAATTCGTTATAATTAATACTGTGTACTTTCGTTGAATTATCTTTTGAAAGCGACGACTTAATACGCTTCATTTAACGCATTCTAAGTTAAGGTTATTACTTAGAGAGCGGCGAGGCTGCGCCGACGAGAACAATAGCGAAGCGTGCTTTTTCAGTCTTCTTTTGGCGAGTTGCTTTCTCTGCAGGAAATTCTAGTATACGGCATTACGATTAACTTTGAGGAGCCCTGCGCTGACGGTGCAAAGTTCTAACCGTAACCTCACTTATGGGGTATTTTTGATGAATTTTCTTGTGGTAGGGATTACTACATATCACGCATCATTATACAAGTATGTAGTGTTAAATTTTCTTAAAAATTTTAAAGCAACCGTGAAAACTTGAAAAACTGAAAAATTTCTGCGAGATATTTTCAGTCATATTTTTGACGCGTTTACATTTCTTTAAAAAAGTACAAATGTGCCACTGTAGACTGTACCCACCGGTTGTTGCGCTACTAGACGCGGAGAAGGATGGTTTCATTGTCTTGCTGGAAATCAGGTAAACTGAAACCAAGTGAAAATTCAACGTAGAGGTCATTGGACGAGGGACCATCTGTGAGGATGTGCTGGATAGTAGTAGGAATGAGACTGATTGAGCAGATTGGTACCACATTTAAGACAAGGTAGAAACAATTACTGTAGGTTGTTTGTATCCGCATACATAAGTAAGGGTGCCTATGCTGGGGGTGCGGAGGGGTATGAAAGCCGTTATAGCGTTCCAGGGTTGAAACTGGCGGCTGACGATATGCGCCCCCTCCCACAGATGGGTGGGGCCACCGGTGGGCGTCCCCATGGACACACACCTATGATACAGGCCCTTGGTGGTGCCCCAGGGAATCCGAGGACCTCCTGGTGGGCATGTGTCAGGGTCGCACCTCGCTGGTTGGGCAGTCTTTGGTCAACATTTCCGGCTGTACACATAGAGAGCAGATTGAGATACAAAAGAGAAAGCTGCTGCCCAGATCCCGAACTCGAAGGTCTGAGACGTAATGACTGGTGGGACACGACAACATTTCCCTGCCGCAGGACAAGATGTTAGAGTGTAGTGACCCCAAGAAGATGCGGCACGGCCATAGAAAAGAGGGCGCGGAGATCACACCTCGCTGCCAATCTCAGCCGCAGGGACACCGAACCTCCGAGTGAGATGGAAAACCAAAGTGTTTGCGAGGTTCTTCGCTCATATGGGTAGGGTACAGCAGCAAAAAGCAGCCAAAAGAGGCCTTCGAAGCCCAAATATCGTGTAACGGTCACTGCCAAGGCCAGAGGCAAGGCCAGAGGCCATGGCCAATGGAGGGAAACCGGACAGGATGTACCAATCACGTCACTAGCTGGATGCTAAAAGAGGCAGGATAAAGCCCACCAGCAGAGGAAGTAGGTACTAGGTACTCCTTCCTCCGATAGCGTGTGTTAGGACCACGCGCCGAAGGGAAAATCCCGGGGGGTGTGCTGTGACGGCAAATAGGGGTGCGTAGTTGCCTTATTTATGTTTTAGAGTTACTTAATATTTGCAAATTGAATATACCTACTTATGGTATGACAATGGGTATGACAATGGTGATGGCGATGGTGTACACCACGTAAATCAATTCGCTTCCTACCGGGTACTGTATCGTACTCGTATTTGTACGTTGAACATAAACATAGTACGAAGCGGCGATGGGCCGGCTATTAATTGTTTGCAGTTTGCCGACGCCGCGCGCCGCATCGCATCCCGCCACGCAGTCTTAATAGTCAACTGGCAGTCTACCACCAGGCTTAACAAAAGTAACTTTTCGTTCTTAATTAAAATCGTACATGCTTGCGAGCTTGTGTACAATTGAGCTTTTCCTTTACCGTGGGTACACGTACACGTACACGTGCACGTGATGGTAAGTAACTAAGTACCTGTAGTTCTATGGTTGAGTGGTATGTTAGATTACCGTCGATAGTTGGAAAGTAGCTGTAGGTGATAGGTGCGTAGGTATCTCTCTTTATCTAGAATTACGTAGCTAGAGCTACCTGGCTACCTGTATCTAGCTACGAGTAGCTACTAGCTACGTGCACGTAGGCCTATGTCTGGCTCTATTACTTATTGAGTTTTAGTAAGAGCTAGGCAGTAGGCAGAGCCACCCTATGTCAACCGCGTGTAGGTTATTCACGTATTCACGTATTACTCGTATCATTTACTACGAGTTAAAACCCGCCTAAACTAACATGGGAAACCCCATGTTGAAAGTACCCAGTCCCGCTATCCCTATATCTATTCGCAGAAAGAAACTTAAGGGTAACTAGTTCAAAAGTGTACCTTAGTCTTGCCTATCTTCAATATTAAGGCGCTTCTAAGTGAAAAGTGAAAATTGAAAAAAAAAACGGAATTAACATAAATGTTATTAGTGGATGTTATAGCAAAAAAAATTTTTAACAATGAAAGTAATTTTTACTCTTTGCTTATCTTTGAAATTGAAGAAGTAACAGAAATCGAAAAAAATGAATTTCGTAATTTTTGAAAAGACCCGTTATACTCGTAGCTATAGCTACTGAAACACAATGCCGTAACAGCGATAACATCTGTCAGATAATTTCAATATCAACAACTCTACTCTTTCTAGCGATATTATTTTCAATTATTTATTCTTCCTTTAATACTTTACCTCCGCTCGCTCGCCTTTCCATCTATCCAGCACTTTTTTTCCAATCCGCTCCAACGCGCTTTACCCCGCATAGTTTTATTTTTCATAATATCGGTGCCAAATACGTTACTAACCAATCTCTACATACCTATCTACGTAGACGTACCCTATACCTACCTAGTACCTGTTACTACCTTGTAGGACCTACTTGGTACATCTGCATACAGTGCGTACTTTCTTCGATTCGCATCAAAACTTGTGTTTCCAATATTCGAGTATAGGTTACCGCCATTTCGTGTGAACTGGAACGCCAGCTACCACTACCACGCAGCGTGAAGACCGCCGCCCGCATTGCCTCTCGCATTTCGCATCAATTTTAATACGCGCAAATGCGACATTCTGCTTATTCCGTCTTTCTTTCGTTATTTCTTCATTTATTTTTTTCTTTTCTCTCGCGATAACAGACGACGAAATTAGTTTGTAAATCTCACACCTGAGCCGTCAAGCGATAAATTGTTTATACACGTAGAGCAGATACTTTTGGCGAAATTATTTTTCAATTTTCATACTAACCTGGCGAGTAGAATTCGAGTGTTGCGGGGATCTGTCTGCTGTTGCTGTACTGTATCGCGAACGCTGCAAATGGACGAAATCCTTTCATTCCTCGCAAATTGAAAGGCGCCTCGCGCCATACCCGCGTATTCTTAAATGTGACAACTGCGCTTACTTCACCAACCTACTCGTATGCAGTATGCAGTATGCAGTATGCAGTGTGCAGTGTGCAGTATGCACTATGCACGTAAATGTACATGTACTTTTTAGATGCGAGCGTCCGGCGTCCGGCGATCAATTGAAGGCTTTGCACAGATGGATTGAAACCGCTCATCGTTTCAAGGGGCAGGTGCGAGCTCCACCCTAGCGATTACACGTGTAATTCCTATGTTAGCAAATTTTCAATCCAATAAGTGAAAATTTTGCTTACGCGCTAGCGAAAATTGTTTTATCGGACAAAAAATTAATATTCTGCTTTCTTCGCCCATTTCAACTTACTCGTATACTGTATCTAACATTTTCACATTTTTTATGGAATTTTTTATCAAACAATCCGAAGGTGTAGTTTGTTGGTAAAGCGCCATAGCGTGTGTACTGTGTAGTCAGGTAGTCACTAGTCAGCACTGACCGCACCAATTTCGTGCGGGATTTGTTAATTGTTTTTCATACCTGCGTAGGCCTACGTGGGTTTCAAGTGTTAACAAAACTGTGAAATGTCGATGTCGACATCATAATCACGGTAGCTCACTCGTACTACAGTCAAATTGAAAATAAAAAAAGCACCTACGTAGTATACTCGTAAGGGTGCAGGCGCTTGATAGCTCTATTGGCTGGACAAGTTACGATCTTCGTGTCGTAGAAAAGCCGTAAAATATTGTTTGTCTCCTGAGGGTAATTGGCTGGAAAACGATTTCAGTATTTTAAAAAGTTGAAAGTTTTATTTCGTTTTTTTTTTTTGGTACGTACGTTGCGGGTATCTGAAGTTATACGTACGTAGACGTACGAGTAGGAAAGCGGTGGGCGAGGTTTCAGGTGTAGGTGTAGATGTACTACGTAGTAAGTACAGGTAGAGGTAGATGTAGAGGTAGGGGTAGGGGTAGAGGTAGAGGTGGAGGTGCTATGGTATCTAAATATCTTGCGGACGCGTTTCACTTATTTTGCGTATGGATTACACCTGCCATGTCCAGTTGTTTGTGTCCCTGTCTGTACTTGATATACTATGTATACAGTATGTAATGTAGATGGCCGATGGGAATTGAAAGTAGGTATACTTTATTCCTTCTTTATTATTTCGTTCTTTTCTTTCCCGCCTACCTGCCTGCCTGTTGTCCTTCTCTCTCTCATTCTCTACTTCTGTGTTTGGTATCGGTTTTAGGTGAAGTTACTTTTAAAAATTTCGGGAATCACCGAATCGTTATGAGTAGTATGTATTATACCTGATCCTGGCTCAGATTTTTTGAATGGATCTCCAACCGAATTTATTCCATCTTTACCTATTAAATAACCAATAAAAATAATTTCAGTTTCCTAGCCGTATTTATTTCATTTTTTTCCCTTCAACTACCAATTAAAAGTTTTTCATCAGTTCATGTTCATTACACAGAAAAAAGCAAGAAGCAATTCCAAAGATGTTGATATTAATTTTTCATCACAATTCAACGCCAAAATTTTCACTTTTTCAACCATTATTGGTAACCTAGATTTTCAACGAAGATTCGACGCTAATATTTCCGTGGCGCATTCGTGAAATTTTTCACCGGGCGAGAAGAATTTCACTAACAACTGCGTACCTTTATTGTTAATTGTTCTGCGATTTTTTTCAATCATTACCTATTCGTATTTTCAAATTTTTCAGCATCAAAATTAGGCAAACATTCTATTCACTTTCCTCTGTAAATCTAACCCGTGTGGCGTACTCCTTTCTTTCTTCCCCCTCCTCCATTTCCATGAATTTTATGTCCTGTGAATTTTGCATGCAGAATCATCGATAAATGGTTTAGCACAAGAATTCAGATGCATACTTCTTGAACGCTGAGCTGACTTATTGTTTTCTTCTTCTTTGCTGTTTTCAGAAATGCAACAGCATCGGACCATAGACTTTTAGCCGTTTTATGTGTAGGCAACAATGCACGCGTTGAAAAAAATTCCCAATATTTTGCGAGTCCCAAAATTTTTTTGGCGTGTTTCAAAAATTCTCATTTCTCACTCTTTATTACATGTAGAAAAAGCCGACCTAAATGCATAAACGGAACTAGACATTAAGTACATATTTGCTGTGACGGAAGAAGGCTAGTTTTCGAAAAAGTAAATTATTTCAATGGTTTTATTATACTCGTATTATACTCGTACACTCGATTACTTGGTTCTAAGTTGAAATAAAAAAATTACTCGCGTAGGTAATTAAATTGCAGACGTTTGAAAAAAATAAGGAAAAATTGCCGGAGCGGAGCGAGGGCGCAAATGTTTTCGTTGTATAAAAGTTACACATTTACGCGATAAGAACTACGTAAATTTGCGGGAGCTACCTTTCGCGCCCCCGACGCGACGAAACGCTAAATACTCGTAGTAAACGGGAATTAATATAGGCCTATGTAGGTTAGGTATATTGTATATTATTATTATTATTATTATTATTATTACCTACATACATATTATTATTATTAGATACGTATTACGTAGACGGATTGTAGTTACGGGTTACTGGGTTGCTTTTTAATAATGCGTGGGCACGGTGGCGATGTCTCGTGTTAATTTTTTGCTCGGATGGAATATTTTCCAAACACCCAACTCGATTTTGTCTGAAGTGTTGAATGCGCGACACTTTTCCGAATTTCTGCAGTTGAAAAAAACGTCAGAAATGGGCTGGGTGAGGCGGTTACTTACGCGAGATTAATGTGGCGAAACGGCGGTACAAGTACAAACCTGACGATTTGGCATTCTATCCGCACTGAAGACGCAGGAGACGCTCTCTCGATGCAGCGATCCTCCAAAAGGTCGAAGTATATCATTTCGATGAGACGGGCCGAAAGCTCGTCTTCCTCGTTGGAGTGAACGTTTCGCAAGCAATCAAAAAACGCTTCGTCGCAAGCGCAATCCGAACTTTCAATTACGAATACCAAGTATTAGCGTCTTACGTATTTTACCGTCTTCGATTCGAAAGCGTTAAATTAAAGTGAAGAAAATGACAACGGCAGGGTGAGCAGTCTAAGCGCGCTTACTTTGTGTAAGGTAAATCGTTGATTAGCCCATATTTGCTTTGATTGGCTTTTATAGAAATAGGACAATGATCGTGCTCTCTGCAACAGCCATCAGTTTTCATCAAGTATCCCAAATCGTCGGCGCTATTCGAAAAGTTTCCTGGGCCGCACCAATAAGTGCCTACGTTACATTTTACGGGAACGTAGACAAGACAAGCTATACGTATACTATACAGTATAATGTGTATGTAACTTTAGGTAGTTGCAGTTAGTTGGCAATGGCTAGGGGTAGTAGGCCTATTTAGCTGTAGCTAGCTGGCTAGCCAGCCAGCCAGCCAGCCAGCCAGCCCGCTCCCCCTCACCCTCGCCCACACCCTCCTTCCTGGAAAGCGAATATACTTTTTCATTGCGATTTCGAATTATTGGCGAATTGGTAGTGAATATGGTTGGAATAACTAAACTGAAACGGTGTTTAATTGAACAGCTTTCTTTTGAAACCTGTTACGCGTGCAATTGAATTTTTTCAATTTCGAAAAGTGCTTGGTAAAAGTTTGCAAATGGGCCCAGCGAGCTGATATTTGAGCAAAATCTGGCTTTTTTAAATACGTGACGTGTTGGAGCTAGACACGTAGACACTTAATACGTAGGTACTTAGGTACTAGGTACAGTAGATACATGCAATACGGAACACACATGTGGTACTTGCGCTTACCTACTACCTAAGTAGTAAGTAGTAAGTACCTCTAGCTACCACGTACACGTACACGTAAACTTAAACGTAAACGTTACGCATGGTAGCATGGCGACAGCGGCAAACTTACCCGGAAAAGTAAACTGCACCTCAGATCCTTTGTATTGGTGAGCGGTTTTCATAGATAATAACACTAACCATCGTAACCATTCCAACACGTTCATTCTCATTTACTCGTACCAAGCCGCTGCGCTGACTGTAAACTGCTTAAATAGCGAATAGGTAAAGGTAACAAATCGTTAATGGTAAGTATCGTACCTTACGTCGTTGTGAACAATAGTTGCGAGGAGTTGCGTAATACCAAATACATAGACATACCTACCTATAATTTATTACCTAATACCTATACCTACGTAAACGTACCTATGTCTGATTCTTTGATTGTACGAGACTACGAGTATGTACTTAAGTTATGCAGTACTCTAGGTATACCGACACCGACCTAGTCCTACACGTTTCAGTAACACCAACACGACGTGTACATGTAAAATGCAGCCAACACATTTATCAACTTTTGTGAACGACAGTGCCAGCTAGATATCAGACTGGCACCCCGTTTTACCGCATCGCCTACGTTTTTTTTTTTCTTTACACCTTTATCATTAGTCATTGGTCATTGCGGAAGTCGATGTATGTAGTATGTACAAATATTACGCATATATATGTACTCGTATGTACGTAACTCTAACTACGTAGTACGTACCTCTACCTACTTGTTAAGTTATACGCAGTACGTGGACATCGGACACCAGACACCAGACAAATACAGATACCGGGTGTATGATTGCTCACGGGCTCGCCAGCAAAACAAATTACCTATATATAGGTACTTTTTTCGATTTCATTTGTAGCTAAGTCATTAGCTGTACTAAGTAGGTATACTACACATAGTCCTATTACGAATGACTTGGAACAATATCGAATTGCTGTATATCTTTTTCTTGAATAAAAAAGAAAAAACCAAATTTGTTGCGAACACTTCCACTTTTCAATTTGGAAATTTATTAGAGTTCATTTTCCGAGGGACTGACGCACAACTAAAGACACTCGGTACAGATTTCATACTAGCTATAAAACTACCCTGGTATATCTATATGGTATCTACTACCTGTACATGGTAGGTAGTAGGTAGTAGGTACTAGGTAGCTAGGTATCTAAGTATTAGGTACTTACGGCCTTAAAGGGAAATCCCAACCTATAGGTATGTTGTATGTTATTGATAACGACGTCACGCCACGCCACGCCACGCCACGCCACGCCACGCCTTTCTCATTATACCATTATGCGTAAGTACGCTGAGTAGGTTACGTACTCCGTACACGTACCTCTACCTATGAGCCGCGCGCCGC
>QBDW01001928.1:0-10827 GCA_003261595.1 Maconellicoccus hirsutus
AATAAAAATTATCATTCCTCGCAATATAAAAATTTTTCAAAATTTCCAGCCTTTTAAATAATCTTTTACTACCACCACCATCCCCTTCTCCCCCCCCACAATCGCTCCATATGTTGTCTAATCGGCTCCAACTTAAATTTTCAAACAAAAATCTGTTTCTCTTTTTAAATAATTAAAAATTTCCATTTTCCGCAACAGAACAATTTTTTGAAGTTTTCAAAATTTTAATGCTCCTTTACCTCCCCCCCTTCTCCCCCCACAATCATTCCATATGTTACCTAAGTGACTCTAATTTCAATTTCTGAACAAAAAATCCGTTTTTTGGAGATAAGCACAAATACACGTAGGTGCTACAATGAAACATTTTTCTTTTTTTTTAATTTTAATACACCTTTACCCCTTCCTCTTCTCCCTCTTCCTAGAAAAAACGAAATTTAACGATGATTGGCTTCGTAGTCAAATCTCCGTTCATGTCCCGGTGAAATTCCTTATGCTGACAAAATTTTATGCCCCAATCGTATCACCTTTTCACACCTCCGACACTTTGACGACTAAATTGAAAACTACGTAAACGAGAAATGATGCCATTTTGCTAATTACTCGCCGACGTCGGTAAAACACTATGAAATAAATTACGAAGTAGTAACAACAACGAGGATGCATTACTTTCCGGAGAAAATTGTCGACAGTTTCACTCGTACGATGATATTTACAACTATTTCAGATTTTATTTCCGGTAATGGAGTAATGCAAATGTGTTAAATAGTGAAATTAACAACGCAAAGTGGTAAAATTCAAGAGTAAATGATTTTCATTGGCCTTGTGTGCACCATATTGCTTTAAGTACTTTTTTGAAACACGAGGCGACATTTACATTTCTCGGTGTGATTTGCAATAAAAGGTGTAAATTTGGAGCAAAATTATGTAATAAAAAAAATCTCGAAATTTTTAACCAAAAAAAATCACGGAGGCATTTCCCAGAGTCGTTAGGAGCGAAAATGAGCTAAAGCAAATATTTTGTTCTCCCCCTCCCTCCTCGATATGTGCATGATAAACTTACTAACTGGAAAAATAGGTGAAAATTACTTTCATTATTAAATAAATTGAAAATTTTTAGGCCCTTTCAATGAAGCCAAATCTTGAACAAGATGCTCCCTTACCCCCCTCCCCCTCTCACAATAGACAGCTCTGACATTTTTTCACGTCTAAAATCAATTGAATGGAATAGAAGGTCGGGCAAATGGTTATTTAATATGAGATACCGAATATCTCTGCATCTGATGGTACTTGAAGTTGATGGTATAGATGACGAAGTCGATGGCCTACTGGTGATATTTGGAAAAAAATTAAAAATGGTATAATTGAACTAAGATGACCAAAAATTCTCATTTTAACGATTAAATTTCCGAAAAAAAATTCCATGTCGGCTTCATTTAGATGATGGGAAAAAAAATCGCTGAAAAATTCCACTCGACCACTGGAACACGCCACCTGCTCGGCGACTTTTGGTACATCACCTCCACGCATCCTCTAATACGATCGCGTACGCCGATAAATTGCCACATTATTACATAAGGTCGACGTGGCAGGCGCGGTGTCGCGGGAGACCCAAATTAACCTCGCGGAGCGCTCGAATTGGCCGCATATTTCCGAATGACATCTTAGCGTAACGTTAAACTTGACCTATAAAGCTTCAATACGTCGCATGATGGTCATCCCGAACAATACATTTGTTCCGAATGCAACGCCGATCGAAAAACCGAAGATGAGACGAACGACCTTATCGCAGGCGCGAATCGCGCGAAAGTAAAAGTTATACACGAGGCGAATCAAGGACATTTTCACGTCTAGGGCTCTTTTGGGGGTTTAGATTTACATCGTAGATTCTTGTAAATTCGTAGCACGCAGCGGTGGATTTATGGAATAGTACGATATTATAACAAGAGGTACAGGTTGGACCAGAATAACAGGAAAATAATTCGCATTCGATATGAAAACAAGTCCACTTCCTCATTACGTTTTGTACCTCCCTCTTCGCCCCGTCAGGTAAATTAATCCGTTTACCTTAACCTTAACGAGAATTTCAGCCAATTTTTTGCTCGCTTTTTTTACTCCATCGTGTTGCTCGAGTAATTACGATATGGATGTTAACCGCCATTTAAAAATCGACCTCTAATCTTAAAATTACCATGTGCTGACGTAAATCCACCACTATTTACGTCATTCCACCCAAAAAGTCCCACAATTGCACCCACAACTCGACCTCCACAAGCTAAGGTACCTTCCAGCATCGTGGAATTCGCCAATACAAAAGGATCCCCGATCGCAGCCACCTTTAGCCCATCAGACCATTGACCCGAAGGCGAAACAGTCACGTTTCGACCTTGGCGTTTCATCTAACGCAGAGTGGAACACGTCGATAAAGAAACCAAAACAAAATACACCAAATATACTTAAAATAACGCGTACAATATCGATATAATGCATTGTTGTGTCAACAAACGCGACCAAACCGAAATCGATAGCGTTGTGGAATGCGAAGAATTACGCCATTTTCATAACATGCCCAACCCATTAAGCCATCGACGACGGAGAATTTTTACCGAAATCCAGGATGTGAAATCCTTCCAGCCTTTCACCATCGATGACCTTTCTAAATCGACAAGTCCTACATGAGGTTCCGGTTCGATGAGGAATTTATTTTATTAAGAATTTCAAAATTGCTTCATTCTGAGGGCTAGATTCCATTTTCAAATGTAAATTATTTTTCCTGAATTTTTTCCAGTAAAATTGAAAAATATGGGGAATTTTTGAGAAATTAAATTCCCATTTTATCCATTTTTTCAAAATAAATTTAAAAAATTCCAAAACTAGTTCTATAATTTTAATATTTGCAGTTTCATCTCATCTCCCCCCCCCCAAAAAAAAAATTTACATTAAAATAAAAATACTATAACGCTTGATTCAAAAAAAAATTCCATTTTATCAACTTTTTTTTCAAAATAAATTCCAAAAATTCCAAAACTGATCTCATGATTCAACATTTGCAATTCCAACTCATTTTTTTTCAAAATTTCCCACTTATTTTATCATATTCACAGAACAACTAATTTCAAAAATCTCACCTCACCCCCTCCCCCTAAAAACTTCTCCAATAAAGTCAAAAAATAACGCTTGATTTAAAAAAAAAACACAACAAATTCCTTTTTTTCGAATTTTTCCATCCAGTTTAAAAATACAGAATATGCCCCTTCGAAATTTGGATATTTCAATCATCTCATCATTTTCTCCACCTTTCTCCATAGAAATCAAAAAATAAAGCACAAAGATAAAAAACAAAGGGACGATTCCTCAACACGAAAATTTAAACAACTTCACCTCACAATTCTACGAGAGTAAATTCCTTCGGAGAAAAAATAACTCGAAAAATTCACCAAAGGGTTTCAAAGTTGATCTGAATTTTTCTAAATTTCGCGAATTTTCAAGGCATTTACAACATACAAAGGCATCGAAAAGGTAACCAACGCCCTCTATATCAATAATTCATACCCAAACGATCCTCCATAAATATCAATTGATCAAATTTCAACTCAACGTGTAAATAAACCGAACTCGCGAAACAAATAAAAAAAAAATTATAAAAAAATCGTGAAAAAAATTCTTCAAACGTAAAATAAAAATGAAAATTTACCTGTTAGGCGTATATAAAATAAATATCGCACCGTGAAAGCCCGACACCAAGTTAAAAGCACGGTCGAAACTAAACTGAACTTACAAATGAAAATCCCTATAAAGACGAAATTTTCGGGCACGGAAAGCAACGTCGACCTTCACCTTGTAAGGTCGTCAACTTTTCGGCCTGTCGGCGGCATAAAAACCGGTGGCAAGATCACCCCTCCACTCTTTATCACTACCGATCGCCATAAAAAAATCAATTTCCCGAAAAGAAAGAAAGTTGAAAAAATTACAATGGCCCGGATGCTAGTTGATTTACTTGATCAGTCAATAAATCCGGTTCGCGCGAAGGTTCTGCCAAATTATCCCATCCAACGAGCTTTACCACACTTCTCTCCCCCCCCCACCGAGGAAATTTTCAACGAATTTTAACCACCGGTATTTGCGTGTTCGTTTTTTTTCAGGCCGTATTCGATGGAATTTTCAAAGTTGCTTATTCGTGATTGATGAAGAAATACACGAGCTGATCGAGTCGTAAACGATGCTGTAACTATGATCGTAAAATAACGGAGGAAATTTTCTTGTCGTAATTGACCGAAATTTCAATTAAATCGAATAATACAATGGAACATTAAATCCATCGATAAATGGCGTATTTCGTTCGAATACGTTATCTGCTGTCGTCGCGTATCCAATTCGTGAATCGAGCTGGATATCGATCTCTTGTTTTCTCCTTTATAATTAATTTACCAGATTATTTTCGATTTTCGTTTTTATTTAGAAGTGAATTAATGGGTTAGTCTTGAAAAAATGCCAGAAAGTACGTAACATTTGATTTTACTCATTTTTTTGGAACTCATTTTTATGCATAATTTTTCAACTATTTTACCCCTCTCCCCCCATGAGACCCGACGATCTCTTGAAATATCGATTTTACCAACGGGAGAGATCCCAATATACGAATCGATTGGAGACGTCATAGTTATCATTCGCAAATATGAGCAAATAAGAGTGTGACGTAATAGGTATCTTCGAATTGAGGCTCCTCGACTATTCAATCTTTGATTGAGATCCGATTTGGAACAAAAAAACGATAATTTCTCGTCATACCTTCCTCCTCCACTTCCACTCTTCAATTCAGTCTTTAATTAAGGTTCATTTTAGGATAAAAAAATCAAGTGGATTTTTTAGCTCCCCCCACCGGTTTGTCCATTTTTTAGTATTTCTTGGTTTCTCTCCTTACATCATTTTTATTTTTCAACTCAATTTTTTACTTATTTAACCCTCTCCTCCTGTCAGCTTCTCCCATCTGGCGCGCTTCAGGGGTTATTTCGTAATTCTTTTAATTTTCCTCATTCTCGTTAATTTCGTTTACCTCTTCACCGCGTAGCGTGGTGGTTTTATTTTTCACCACCTCAAGTTCAGTTCCCCATGACGTTAGGATTTCTCGTACGTTACTTTTCAGGCCAAAAACATCATAACGCACAAATCCTTGTTCATTCACTTTCGATCTTTTGGCAATCCTCCAACGTCGCACATCTGCTGCATACAAAAATCATCGCTATTTACAAGAGTGTTTTGAGGGCACCGCCGTACAGTGAGGTGTCGATACCATTTCCACTTCATCACATTTGTAAAAATACCAAACCCATTTTTGAAACTTGACGAGTAAAAAAAATCGAACAGGAAAAAATCAACAACGATGATTTCGGTCATTAAAACCAAAGGGGTCATTCTTCGCGAGTTCCCAAGATTCGAATACTAATGAAGAGCGGGACAAGAACGTAAATATCGATAAAATTGCACACGAGGTTAAACGTACGCAGAGGTGGGGGTAGATGACCGTTACACGAAGGCAATAAAATTTAAGTGTTGCTTCTTTCTTTCGCGTTATAGCCGCGCACGTAATGTTGAAATTTATTCCAATTTTATACGTATATATTTACAGCCGTATAAAGGTGATCTAATTTGCATACAAGGTGTTACAATGAGAGATTTTCTGAAAACTGCAAAACGAGAGAGATGTGTGGTCCGAGCGTCAGTGCTGAATTCCAACGCCATTCTTCTCTCCTCCGCGCAAATCCTCGTTTGAATTTTTTTTTAGCATTATTTTCAAGGAGCGGATTATCGTGGGATTTATTTTAAGTTACGCAAAAATCACATAAAATTCGAATTTTTGAATATGGAGGGGAGTGGAGAGGGGGAGTGCAAGTGAAAAAATGGTAAATATAAGGAAACAAATCGTCGACTTTTTTTCTCAATTTTAAATAATTTTTTTAAAGAGTTGACCATCGCGGGATTTGTTTTAATTTCGAAAAAAAATATAAAAGTTCCAATTTTGGGCAAGGAGGGAAGAGGGGGGGATGTAGTATGAGAGGAAGTGATAAATACACGAAAACAAACCTCCGCTTGAATTTAAAAAAAAAATAGAAAAAAGAATTTTTAAAAAGTTGATTATTGTGGATTTTTTTTAATAACGCAAAATAACATACAAATTAAAATTTTTAAACAAGGAAGCAGGGAAGGGAGAGAGGGGAGATATAAAGAGAGGGAGTGATAAATATACGAAAAAAAATGAAAATAATAATTATTTTAACGAATTTAACTATTATAGAATTTTTTTTATTACGCGAAATAATACAAAAAATCTAATTTTCGAACTGAGAGGGGAAAGGGAAGAAGTGGAGTAAGAGGGGAAGTGATAGATACATGAAAACAAACCTTTATTCAAAATAAAAAAAAAAATCAGTATTTTAAAGAGTTAATTATCGTGGAATTTTTTTTTATTTGTGCAAAATATAAATTCAAAAACCCCAATTTTGGAACAGTGGGGGGGATGAAGAAAATTCTAAAGAAGGGAGTGGTAAATATATGAAAGAGAAAAAAACAAGTTCTAACGTTTTTTAAATAGTATTTTATATTACCCAAAATTATATTAAAAATTTTATTTAGAAACGGGGGGTAGAGGAAAATTGGAAAAATGTTGGGGGGGGGTATACATAAAAAAACAGACCCCTCACTCGAAATGAAAAAAAGTAGTATTTCTAATGTTTTTTAAATAGTATTTTTTATTACCCAAAATGGTATTGAAAATTTAATTTTGAAACGAGGGGTAGGGGAAAATTGGGAAAATGTTTGGGGGGAGGGTAAACGTACAAAAAAAGACCCCTCACTCGACGTGAAAAAAAGTAGTATTTTTAAGGAATAGATTATCGTGGGATTATTTCGTTTAATTGAGCAAAATAATAAAATGAACATTCTTTTTTTGAACTAACAATGAGAGAAGGGGGAGGGGAAGAAGAAGCAGAGTGAAGGAGGGGTAAAAATATATGAAAACAGTGAAAATAGGCAAGTCGATGATTAACGCTGTGGGTTATTCTGTGTGAAACCGTTATTTGGGGTAACATTGAAAACATGGGGTAACTTTGGAACGTGTATTTACGCAAATTCATGTTCTACAAGCAACTTTTAGAGGTGTTTTTGGAAATATCTGCAAAAATAGCTTTTGAAATACTCTAAGGAACATCGATTCGGGTAAAACGCATTTTCCAAAGCGACCCCGTACTTTCAAAGTCGCCCCAAATGATGTAATATGCGATCTGTGGAAAATGTGATTTTTTAAGGTCGCCTGAAAAAACATTTTTAGAGCTATCTCGACGGCCATATTGAAAAAATTGCGCTCGACTCCGGTCTCCAACATCCATAAGCATATGCCAACCTCGTCTCTTTCGCAGTGAGAACCTCAACCACTCATTTCACGTTTGAAGAACTCGTAATTGACGGATTTTCGCTAATTTTTTGCCACGTGAACGAAAAAACCTCGACTAAACGATAAACGGATTAAGAAGAGCTACCGACGACGATACGAGTTAAGTAGAGCGACGATGCGACGTTCAGAGGCATCGGCGGGCTCGTCAGCGGCAACTCGAACAATGTAAAATATTTCTACTACACAATTAAACTAATGAGCTATTATTTAATAATTTCGGTACGCGATATTAACGGTACGACGAAGTCGGCGCGCGACGTCGAGTGAAACCAATACACTCGAAGAATGCGAATTCATATAGCTCAGCAAACCTATGCAGACGAATTTTCGAAACCCCATTTCCGGCGCCGGCGGCTCGCTAAAAATGGCAAACCGGTTCGTTTACCTTTGATGTGGCGGTTATCCTCCGTGTTTTTTCTTTTTCATGGTCAAGATACACGGTATCCCCTCGGTGGCTTCTTGTTACACATTTTCATCAGGAACAAACCGACGTATGTGACCGCCTCGGTAGCCGTAGTCTGAAGGTAATCCCAAGGATCGACGACGCTTATGGCTTCGATCGACCATTTCGTGCGAATCGACCTCAAAATAGTTTCGAGTTGTCGAAATGTAGCACATGATACGTCACATTCACTCTCCGTCTTGCGCGACGACGGCGGCGTGTCCGAGCCACCGTTCGCACGCCAGCGTCCATGTACGAAGCGCAAGAGCTAATGGCGCGTTCCGTCCGTTACGTAATCGCTCATGTCCGAAATGCGGCCCATTGTGCTCCGAGGAAATTTCCAAAATCGATATATTTCCAGCGTCTATGTCCGATAACGATGATTGCAGAATACCTCATCGAAGAGACCTTGCCAACGGTAGGAGAATTTTTACAGGTTTGCCAAGTCTCTTTCGCGTCTGTACGGAGTATTATGACATCGCACAACGTGACCTCCAGGCCTAGTCTGCCGCGTTTTATTAATTCATTACGTGCGATTTTTCGCTTCGTTGGCTACCGCTAAGTCGCAATTCGCGCAATACATTCTTCGGCAATTCTCATCCTATCGATTATCAAGACGACGGCGCGGCTGGTAAAATTTACCTCTCCAAATTTACACCGAACCTCGTACACGTACTTGAAATCGATACGCTCGGCCCGCGAAAAAGGCGTCGAAAAAAGGAAAATTGACCAAGTCGATCCGGCATACGCCTCGTAATAATTCTAGCCGCCGATTCGCATAAATTCCTTATCGGGTTACGTCGCTTTTCATAGATGATGAACTGTCGTCGTCGCTGTGCCGCGTACGCTATAAATGGGGCGTAACTCGATAATATTTTCACCCAGTTTTCCTGCTCGAGATCGAAGTTTTCGAGTGTCTTCGATAACAATTCGTTCGAATGTTTCGTACAAATTCACGGTTCCCGAATTGATCTTGATATGAGCTCGAACTTCGTGAAATTATCGAAAATTTTTTCAATGTGCATTTATTGCGATGAAAAACGCCAAACAAATGGGGGAAAAAAGAAGGAAGATGATTAGAAAATCTTTGAAAATAACCAATTCATAGTCTCGATTTGCTGATGCATAAATTTAAAATATTCAAATACCAATCAAAAAAGAGTGAAAAGTGAAGGTAAAAAGTTGATTTAAAAAAAGGGATTTCGATGTGTATATTTTAATATTTTAATTTTGGTATTTAGATAAAATCGATTTCCATGTTCATGTAGAATGTACATCAATTTCGATACATAGATTTCAAAACCTCGATTTTGATTTTTTCACCAAGACGTTAATGCATCGATATTTCAACATCGAATTTGATATTTCGACTTTTTCATCGATATTTCAAATAATCGATTTTTTGACTCGATTTCAAAATATTAATATCGATATATTTTCGATTATTTTACCATATCGATATTTCAACGTCAATTTGATATTTCGACTTTTTTATCGATATTTCAAATAATCGATTTTTTGACTCGATTTCAAAATATTAATATCGATATATTTTCGATTATTTTACCATATCGATATTTCAACGTCAATTTGATATTTCGACTTTTTTATCGATATTTCAAATAATCGATTTTTTGACTCGATTTCAAAATATTAATATCGATATATTTTCGATTATTTTACCATATCGATATTTCAACGTCAATTTGATATTTCGACTTTTTTATCGATATTTTAAATAATCGATTTTTCGACTCGATTTCAAAATATTAATATCGATATTATTTCGATTATTTTACCAAGATATTTATATCGATATTTCAACGTCAATTTGATATTTCGACTTTTTCATCGATATTTTAAATAATCGATTTTCCGATTTCGATTATAAGATGAATTTCGATATGCAATTTCAAAAAAATTTCAAACAATCTTGATAAATTTGATTTTATGAATTGAGAATCTTTCGATTCGATTTCGATACTGATATCGATATTTTTTAGATTTATATATTTCGACTTCTTCACCAATGTTTCGATTTCGACGTTTCGATAATTCATTTTCAATTTTTCATTTCTCGATTATCGAATAAATTTTAATAGTTACAATGATTTCAAGCATTTTAGCTTCGATTTCTTGAATTCGATATTTGAATTTTAACATTGTACTCTGATTTTTGACCTTTTGACTTTTATATCGATATTTCGATTTCTAGGTGTTTTTTTGATTTTCATACTTCGACCTTTTTTATTAATATTTTAATTTTGACGCTTTAGCATTTCAATTTCGATTTTTTAATTCGACTATTGGACGAACTGCGATAATTCTCAAGAAGTATTTCTGCTCTAAATTCGTAAAATCGATTTTCGACATTTCGACTAATTATCGATATTTTGATTTCAACATTTCGATATTTCAGTTTCAATTTTTCGATTTCGATTATTCGATAAATATCGGTATTCTGATTTTAATACAGATTCCGACTTATTTTCTCGATTTATTCGATTTCAATAAACATTTCGACTTATGCATTTCGATTTTTAATTTTCCATTTTTCATTATGAATATCTGGATTTCAATATACGACTACGATTTTTTCATTTTGATTTTTTTCAATTTTCAATTATATTAATTTCGATATTTACCTTGATATCGATTTATTCCTTTTTTTGATGTTTCGACTTTTATATCGATATTTCGATTTCAACTTTGATTTTTCGATAAATTTCAATATTTTGATTTCAATAAAGATTTCAAGTGATTTTCTTGATTTTGATTTTAATAAATATTTCGATTTTTATGCTTCGATTTCACACATTGAATTTTCCATTTTTCATTTTGGACATCTGGACTGCAATATTGCTCCTTCAACTTTTTCATTTCGATTTTTTTTATTAGTATTTCAACATTTCGATCTCGATTTCACCTTGAATATCAATTC
>QBDW01001929.1:0-15102 GCA_003261595.1 Maconellicoccus hirsutus
GATGTAGTTAGAACTTAAATTCATAGATAGCACCAACCGCAGATTGCTAGTTGCTTCACAGCTGAGCTTCAAACTACTGACCCATAATAGAGCACTGACCCATAATGGAGACCTTGCCTTACAGTAGCCTATATCTGAGCGTAGATTATGGTAAATACGAGTAGCTAATTAGCCATATCACCGATATCGGATACTGCGGGTCTCGGGTCTAGGTAGTAGGTGGTAGTAGTAGTACTAGATACAATACTTGACTGTAAACTGTTGTCTGGTACACGTATTTTGTTTGTGTAAAAGCTTTCAGCGTAATTACGATGAAATGGATACTTGCGTAGTGTGTACTGTGTAAGTGTGTCTGTGTACCTCCACTTATTACCTACTACCTACTTATCTGTAGGTTGTTAGCTAGAGCTATTACAGAATAAGTATGCATCGCGTATCTGCTTCTCGTAATTTTAGAAACAAATACGTATTTTTCAAGCAAACGTTTCTCGTGGTTAGGCCTACTTGTACGAGTAGCAACTTGTTCGTTTCGCGCTCGACGGCCTCGTCGCTGCGCTCGGTGAATTGCTGATATGCTACGTACGAGTATCTGAAATCTGCGGCATTTCCGGTTGACTGGTCTGGTGGCTTATTTTTAAGTCAGCGATTTCGATGCAACGATTCAGATCGGTAACTATTATCAGTCGCCGGAAGATACGCCCGCACGTGCACCGTACGCGTACGCGTACACGTACACAATGAGAATGACAAAGTACGGAACTGGGTTACTCGTACGTACGAGTAGTTGTAGGTGATCGGTCAAGGCTAAGTAGGTAAAGGTATAGGTAACAAAGCACGAGTTTTGAATGAAATATAATACGACTATCGAAGTAATTACCACATCGCGTGTGTAGTAAACTCGTATTGAGGAGAAAAGTAAAGTTTCTCACGGTGTAGAAGTATGGACGGGAAAAAGTTGGTACTTTTTTAAACAACTTGTCCAACTTGGCGAAAAGGAAACCGAAGCTGAAGCCGAGAAACAACTTTTGCCTTTTCACGTATGTACTATGTAGTATGTACATATTTTTTTGTCGCCGCACGCCACCCACTTAAAGGAAGAGACGTGAACGAGTTGGCGCAACGATGACTTTTTGCCGCTACTAGTCGAATCGTTCGAGCCAATTTTAATCTTGAGAGTTGAAACAAGCCACTCGCAAGATTAATGGCGGCGTCGCGTCGGACGCGAGCGATGCTTAGTTCGGAGCACGTCTCCTCGAATTGGTTCTGATCACGACGAGTCGAAGGTGGCGAATATGCGAACGAAAATTTTCCGCTCTCTTGAATTTTGTGTTCGAGAATTTATGTCGATTATTTAGTCATGGTGTCGAAAAAAAGGAAGCGAGAAAGAAAGAAAGAAAGAAAGAAAGAAAATTGAAATGTCCTACTTTGAACTTTTACGGCGAATAAGTAGTTCTCCGGCGGTATTTGCTCGTGCTCGTGCTCGTGCTCGTATTACCTGGCTATTACCTATACCGAATAACCGATACCAGCTGTACCTGTACGAGTATCAGTAAGAGTGTGGTGGAAGTACTACGTACGCAGTGGTACGACGCGACGCGCAGTACGACATTTACTTCGATTATTTCAAATTATGTAGGTAGTGGTAGTTTTGTTGAAGAAGGTTCGCGTCAATGAGGTTGACGCAACGTTTCTCGCCACCCCTATGGCCGACGGCCGTGCACCGGTTTCGCACGTCGCGTCGCCAGAACACTGTGCGGGGTGTGGACTGTGGAGTCGGTGATCGGTCTTTTTATTCGCTAATTTACGAATCTTCCGTCGACGTATCACGTATACGCGAAAATGCCAGTATACTCTACTCACTCGCATTTTTTCTCTTCCCACGAAATTATTATTCTTATTTACAATTTTCATTTAAATCATCGTTGTTTTTATTTTTTTTCACCATATGATCTAACGATCTTCTATTTTTATTATTGTTTTTATATTGGTTGTGCGCCATTTTCGCTGTTGCGTTTCGTTTCGTTTCGTTTCGCTTGATGTACTTCGTCGTTTTTTTCTTTTTCAAATATGCTCTTTTTAAAGTCATTTCAGCGACATTATGCTTGGCTTTTATGCTTTATTTATAATACTCGTGTTGCGCTTCAATAACTAAATAGTTAAGCTTTCATATCGGTGTCGCCGTTCCGTTCAAGTCATCGGTTGGTTGTCGTCATTCGTCATTTCATCTTCATCGTCTTCGAGTAGGTATAGGATATTCGTCGTAAGCCGGTACTCCAGCCTTTGCTTAGGTTAACGTTAAGTAGTTTTGAGGGTTTTTTCTTTTTTTCTTTTTGTTTAGTTTCGTGCACTTCTGAGTAGTCAATAAAAAGTAAGTACAGTATAGCTTTATCCTCATTTTTACGTAAGTTTCTTGCCGTGAAGTACGCCCGGTGCGTATCTTACGCACAGCACAACTGATTTCGCATGTAACACCATTTCCTTCACCCCATGCCAAAGTTGCTGCCTGCAGAAAGAGCAAAAATGTAAATTTGTCAAATCGTGATAGTTCAGCAGCGCGACACATATTACGCAATTCATTGTTTAAAAAAAACCTGTTCGTCGAATTTGATTACCAAGTAAAGTGTTTTGTAGTACGAGTATTTTTAACGCTCATTCACGAGAATATAGTTGATTTCAAGTTTAGATGTACGCAATTAGGCTACTGTATAAAGTCAGCGCTATGATTTTACTTTTCCAAAAATTTTAATTTGACTTATCTCAAAAAGTCTAAAAAATTCCAGAAAAACTCTTTCACTGTAAATTACTTGAAAGTATGTAGTTTACTGCTTCGGTGGTACATTTTGCTACGAAACGCTATTGTTTTCACAAAAAAGCCAAAAATTATAAAAAATTATGAAAATTTTTGTTTTTTTGAACCAATTCTTCAATTTTTTATACCCTTCTCCGGGTAGGGGGAGAGATCTAGCTCAAAAGGGACTTCAGATTTGAATTCCACGCGTTCCATCCCCCCCCCACCAATTTTTGTTTTAAAATTATTTTTTCGTTCTTCCTCCCCTTCACCAGGAAGGGAGAGGGGGTTAGCTCAAAATGGGCATCTGATTTGAATTCTATGCGTTCCCAAACCTCCTTAGAGGCAATACTCGTATAATAATTTTGGCGCGCTGGCTCATGTAAATGTCCTACTGTGTGACGCGGCGCAGTGGTGTGTAATACTCGTAGGTATACGAATACAAAAGCCGTCTTGTCGTATTGTCGTCTGTACGTGTAATACAGTATATGAAAAGGCGTACAACAATGCACGCCGAACGTCGAGCTTTCTCGTCTTTATCTAAACTTTAATCATATCGCTGGCGTTGGCGCTGGCGGTCGGAATGACAATGACGATATCAAAAGTCGAATATTACTTATTCGTTTCGAAGCAGCACGTCGCGTTATAATCGATTACCTAATACCTACGCGTGGTACTCGTAAGTCTACTTTGTACACGTACACTATACCGCACCGTATACACCAAAAACTCAAGACCCAGCTGTAGATGTAGCTGTAGCTGTGTGTAGTAGTTGTTTTGCTCCCACCTTTCGCTTCTTTCTCGCAAGTTCGCAACGTCGAGCTGCTTTGTGAACTTTAAACACGTGTTTAAAATGGTACGCTTTCGTCTTTCGCGGTTCGCCGCCGTCTTCGTCGTCACATTGCGGCGTCGACGACAGGCAGCGATTAGCGATTTACAAATTTGCCGTCGTTGTGTCGCGAGTGTACTTGGACTTCGGGACTGAGTCTAGGTTGGTTCCATTCGTGGTGGTCGACGGTTATTTGTAGACCGTGGCGTCGTCATCGTGCAGTTTTCGAAAGGACAAATTCTCGCGTTGACTCGATGGTTTTCTCAATAAAATACGAGTACTTGAACGTACGAGAATCGCGCTATACGAGTGTACTCGCAGCCATACGCGTATTTATCAAAATTTAGCGTAGATAATTTTCGTCATCAAGTTGCTCGCGTAGCTGGGTAGCTCTGGCTATACTTTATATTATGTATACGAAATACAAATACAAATGCAAATACCATAGGTATAAGTAAAACTAGGTACTCGTTCGTAGTAGTTATACTCGTAGTTACGCAAGGGTTTTTGAGTTTTATCGCCGCACCGCGCGCTCGCGAAAATTTCTATCTGTAAGAAACATCCATCGCGTTAGCATCGGTACTTTCTCACTCGAATCACGTAATGAAATCTCGACCGTAATATTTGCACGGTATGATGAACGACTGGAAAAATACCCGGTCTACCTAAATAAACAATTCGCGAACTGTACGAAGAAGAGAATCATCGTCGTTATACTCGTATTCGTTGGTTTTTCTAATTTTCTAAATATCGAATTCCGAAGTTGCGCCTCGTGCCGCCCTAGTAATACATACGAGTATGTGTAGAGGTGTAGAGGTGTAGACGTACCACGTACCTCTACCTCTACCTTCTACCTACGTCAGACTACGTGCTGGCTAAAGCTACAGCCGCAGCTACCAACTCGCAACTCGCTTATCCCCAGTGTCCAACTTTCACGCTTCGTTCGGTCAACTTTGTAGTTATACGAGTGTATACGTTTTCAAAGGACGTGACCAATTCCTTGGGCTTGGTTGTTCGTACTTGTAAGCAAGTCGTCAGACGTCAGACTGGGGTTATCGCATCATCGCGATTATGTTGTCCTGACTCGACGACAGTCTTTCATGGAAGAATCCTAGTACCTGTTACCTAATAAGATGGACGAACGAGTATGTGCTAGATAGTAGATACGTCTACGCTATGAATGGCGCGGTGAAGGGCTGCGGCTGCGGTTAGGGCTCGACTCTACGTTCAGTTGAAATGTTCTTTGTGCCATTATTTGTGAAAAGCACGCGATATTTACGCGGAGAGCGGGAAGAGACTGGGGCGAAGGTAACGCTGGAAGTGGAATTCTTATAGCGGCATGCGGCCGAATCGGGCGCACCGGTGGCTTTTTACAAGGCTTTTGAATTAGACGAGTTAAAACGAACGAACCGCATACGTATTACGTACTACACGTAGGTATACGTCGCGTCGGTATTACCCTGAGTACGCGACTACGCGTACGCCAAGTTGTAGCTGTATTTGTGTACTTGTACGTGGTGTGGGGTATGGGGTATGTCGGTTTGGCATGGTAAAGTAAAGGGTGCGAGAGAAGAGGAAACTAGGTTATCGCGATGAAATCTATCGGTTAATTAATTAACAGCGCAGCGCAGCGCAGAGCAGAGCAACGTAGCGTAGCGACGACGCCGACGTTTGGTGTGCGACGCGACGGTCCTAGGTGTTTAGCTGTTTACAGTGTTTTTACCGCCGCCGCTGCCAATAATCTGATAATCTGTATAGGTACAGTTAGGTACGAGTATAAGGGCGATGTTATGTCATTGTTGCAACGTTACGTTTTAAACGGTGCACGGTGCACGGTGCACGGTGCGTGGTGTACGCTTAATTGGCCGCGCGCCGCGTAAAATATTCGCGCGAGTATACCTAATACTCGTGCCTATAATACCTAATTACTTAGTACCTACACATACTTGTCGGTTCGATTGGCGCCGTAGTTCGTAAAACTTAATATCGGATAAATTGGTTTTTTCGCGAAAATGCGAGAACTGCGGTTAGCGCGATGTGTGCCCTGGCAGTGGCAGGAGCGACGGTATTACCACTACGTAGACAAACGAGATGTATTCATATGTGCGATGTTCACGTATACGAGTACGAGTACGAGTATGTGTACGTAAACACTTGGATGCGAACTCGGAATTAAATAATAGAAGAACGTTGGCGTGTAGGATTGCGGTTTATAGTACGAGTAGTAAAGGTACTCGCGAGGTGTTGGTGTTGAGCTATGGTACGCGCTATATCGGTGTTTCAGCTTCGTGCAACCTCTAAGGGGTTGGAACTATAATAAATCAAATACAAATACGCCGAGCTGAGCGTTGGAAAATTGCTACCCGGTAATTGGAGAACGAACAGGCAGAATTAGGCGGAGTGCTACGCGATGGTCGGATGGTCGCGAACCGATGTACGACTATCCTGATATTTGATTTGCGCTCGAATTGTTATTTCTAAACAACGATTTATGATTCGTGAAATGCGGAAAATGAAATCACGCAGGCAAAAATAAATTTTCGCCAAATAACTACCTGGACTGTACTATCGTACCCGTAGTCGTAGCCGTTTGAAAATCGCATCAATACATACGTATTATGTAGCCTTCGAAAGCATCCTTTTTTGATTTTTCTAACCGAATAACTTGGAGCGGTATTTGCGTATCGTACAATACACGTATGTACGTGTAGTACCTACTACCTAGTACCTACACATAAAATCGAAGCTCTTCGATTTGGCTGAAATTTTGCCATGTAGTTAGGGTTTGAGTTGAAACCATCTTTATTCTCTACAAACCGTAATATTTTGCTTCAATTTCTGATTTTGTTTTTTGTTGTTCGTGTTTCAGGTGAGTTATGGATCTTTATTCGGCATATAGCCTACGATCTTTCATGTAACGTGACTTGGTGAGTTATCGAAGAAGTTCATTTAGTAAAAACAACAATCAGTATTGGAACATGTGCATAATGCACACGATTTAGCATCTTATTATCGCGAAGATAACTGCTGAAATATTGAGAGAAGTTGGAATAGAAACGTTGATTGCAATACGTACTAAGTACGTAGGTAGGTAGGTAGGTAGGTAGGTAGGTAGGTATAGGTACGTGTATTTCCCATTGGGTTTCAACGCGTTGAACTAGGCGAGTTTTCTTAGGTTTTTAACCCGAGGGCGTATTTTCATGGAGTTGAGTTTGGCTGGTAATTGATTTCAGCTACTAGGCTACGCATTCGTGAATTTATCTAAGTTGTGCAGTCTGTAGGCTGGAACGAGGTGTCGTTGGCCCCATACGAGTACCTCGACTTTTATTTGCTACAGCGAATACCAAACGAACGCCTCTTGAAAAAGTACGAGTTATAAGAAGATAGTGAGACATTTTCGATTCTCAACACAAGTGTACCAAGTAGTTTAACCATAAACAAAATATCGGAGCTATGTGTAGTGTACCTACTACCCACTACCTACTATCTATACTTACCTACTCCTGTATTCGTACCACATTATCAACGCAGTTCAAGTTTTTCTTCGAATTTTACGAAAAATCTCCGCTTACGTCAACGCCAAAATCATCGAGCGAAGAAAAATGTGTAGTTTTTTTTTCTTCGTTTTTTACGGTTTTTAATTCGCTCTCTCCGATATTAATCGAGTTTCGAGGACGAACCGAGTGGAAGCGATCGACTTAATGACGTAAATGTACGCGTACGTCCACGTATGCACAGTACCTAATGTACGTTTATAATATGTATCGCGATACTAGGCTACTTGATTTTTTCTTCGTTTGGCGCGTGTTTTCGAACATTTCTCGTAAAATGCACTCTCATACCGAATACATTGTTTCATTTTGGCAAGTTGCGATCTAATAATGCGAAAAATTGAGATAACTTCCTTCTGGTATTGGTGGTACTCGTTATGTACAGTACGAGTATAACTCGTACGAGCACTCGTTCGATAAATACTCGTAAGAGGAAAATGAAGAAAATGAGGAAAATAGGAAGTACGGTTACTTGGGCATACACGAGTATATTATGATACATACAATTATACGTAATATGTAATACATAATACATAATACATAATAGGCTATAAGAGAAGTTGTAATCTCGCGCCATTAACTAAATAAATAAAAAATTCCGATAGTATTGGCTATTGCTCGTTTCGCTAAAGGCCTTATTTCAATATTACGATGAAATATGTAGCCTATTATTGGTTTATTTATCGAGCGAGCGAGCGAGCGAGCGGTCTTTCTTTTTTTTTCTTTTTTGTAAACTTTCCAAAATACGTGTTCGATTTGAAGATACGCGAGTACCAGTATATGGAAAATAAAAAACAGATTTATGTTTATAGCTTGGCGCTTGGATTATATAGGTACAGGTAGGCCTACTACTCGTAGGTACGAGTGTGCTGGAAAAAACGCGAAAAAAATCTGGCCTGTGGTGTAGAATTTTTTAAACGTTTGCAATGCGAGAACGTGTTTGCGTAAATTTTTATCAGCTCGTCGGTAAAAGTTTCGAAAATTGAAACGCGTACGTCGTACGTCGTATGTAGTATGCAAATGCAATATGCAATACTTCCCGCGACTTACGACTTATCGAGCATAAACGTAAAATGATATGGGCGACCGCGACGCGTGGTAGTGTGTAGTGTGTAGGTAGGCGGTAGGCTAGGTACGTGTAGGGGACTGGGGTGCCCTTTACGACCGTACACAGTACACACGACACACCGTGAGCCTATTAGCTTACTTAGCTGCAGGTAGAGGTACCACCGTTTAGTCCGGTATTTTGTCGTGTCGTCGTCGTGTAATTTGTAGCGTGCAACGCGTACGAGTATTTTTTGATCGGACAATTTCAAACTGGTATACTCGCCACTCGGCGGAGGTTATCGATATTACTCGTAGTTGCAGTTGCACCCCCCGGTAATTACATCGGATTTCGATTGCCGATCAAGTATGTTTTTATTTGTCGAAAATAATAAGTCGATTGTAAAACTACGCGCGGTGATCAAGTACGAGTATCACCTGTTAAACGAGTTCTAAATAGGTGAAGTAATTACTACGAGTACACGAGTTCAGTGCATATAATACGAGTGTGATACACGTCGCGTATATCCGACTCCGAGTATAAATCAGTTGTCAAAGGTGAATGCCTTCGGCTTCTCAGTAAGGTATCGAAAATTTACGACAGGTTTATAATTTTCGAAAATTTTCCGTCTTAGGAGATCGTAGCTGTTGTTGGACGTTCGCCGTTACAATACCGGCGCGGCGTCGCGTCGCGTCGCGTCGTCGGCGACAAAATGTCAAAATGTAATCAATTTCCTTTTTTTTTTTCCTCTTCTTGTTCCATTCGAATAGGTGTAGGTAAGGTACGTAATACGTATAATGCGGTAAATTTGCGGGCACGGCAGGGTGCGATACGGTCAACTCCTAACTCATCTAGCCTATTTGGCTTGTTCCGTACGAGTTCAAGGTTGCTAGAAAAAATTAATTAAAATTTTATTTCGAGGTTTACCAACCGAAGCGAGCGATTTTTTCGCAAATTACTTAGTTGATGTTGGCTTCGTTTACGTAATCGACGTTTTTCCCAATTGAAAGGAACGACTTGGCGCGACGCGACGTAACGTGGCAACTTTTCAGCGACATGGCATGGCATGGCATAGTACTCGTATATGCGGATTACGATTATAGGGTGGAATTTTCTGTACTCGATGTACCCATACGTGATATGTACCTCTACCTACTCGTATAATAGCGTACGAAATACGAATACACTCTGTACGTAGAGGTACATTGTAGACAAAAAAGTACACGATACGACCGACAAATATGTATGTTCTATGTTGTACCCGCAAGTTAGAGTACTCGTATTATTAACGAAAACCAATTAACGTACGTTTCGCGTTATTTTTCGTGTAGCGCCGCGGTGTTTTTTCTTCCTTTTCAAGTTGCAACTTCAATGCTACAAAAGTAACGAGTTGAAAAATTTTCTCAGTACTCTCTGGGTGAAAATGGGCTTAATTAGCGTGCGCATACGTGTTGTTGCGGCAGCGCTGCTTAATCACTGTTTTTAATTTCTACGACTACGAGTACGTACGAGTATATCGGCATCAGTCGACGATTTCGGCGAACGCGAGAACATTTCGAAGAATTAATTACTTACACTTAATCGCGTATCGTTTATCGAGAAATTTTTTTGGCATAGGTACTCGTATTAGTATTAGGTATGTGAAAACACAGACAACATTTTGAGGTAGCTAGCTAGTTAGTAGTTAGTAGCTACCTAGTACCTACTACGTAATACGTAATACGTATCTAGGGTAGCGCTTTAGATAAATACGACTTGGGTGGCAGCCTGGCAGGTACTGTAGGTAGGTCTACGTGTACGTATAGGCTGTGAAATTAATTATTGTTCTAGCGAAGCAACTGTGTGTCGCCGTTGCATACAATATGTATATGATCGCAACCTTTTAACTAATACACCGTCTTTCTGCGGGTTCTTTTCCCCGGACATTGCGCGTTATTTTCAATGTTTACTTTTTGTTCGAAAACAAAACGTTTTTTCGGCGAGTTATCGTTTGTTGTTCATAACGCAGATTCGAACTTGATAGTGATAAGATAACCTTTTTGTGAAATCACGATTAAATTTCAACCCATCGGCGCTCCGCGCAGTGCCGCGTCGCCGAATAAAAAAATAAAGAGGCAAACGGAGAAGTGGATAAGAAATTAAGAATATACTCGTACGAGTAAAAAAACTGAATGAAATTCTCAGCTCGGCTTAAATACCCACGGTACGTGTTCGTGAAACGATTACCCAGTAAATTTCAATGTCAGGTCATTAGTTCATCGGCAATAACATTTATTTACATAATAATACGAGATATCGTGCCGTGCGTACTCGTACGCTATGTGTATGTACCTACTTCATGTAGCCCGCTAGCCACGTGTATGTGTTGTGTATACTTTTACGTACGTGTATCGGTGTCGCGTTCGAGTTGCAGTGGTACGAGTACATAGGCACATACTGATACTGTATGTGCATATGTGCGTACCGGATAGTATGGCCATCAGCAGCAGCAGCCAGCAGCCAGCAATGATGTAAAATTGCGAATAGCGCGAAGGGCAGAAAGCAACGAGCTTGTAACGAATACGAGTACGACTCGATGCGGCGTGAAATGGCGTGGAAATTTGTACGTATTCGCCGTACGCGTCGAGTGTTGGGATGAAAATTTCGTCCGGTACAGTTCGAAAGGGGAATGGGATATGGGGTGTGCGGTATGGGGTATGGGGTATGGGGTAAAGCTTATAGAGTAAAATGTTCGTCAGTTTATGAATAGCAAGCGTGTAAAATTTCAGTATGCTCGAAATACGACGAGCTGAATGTTATTGTAAGGTTCGTGTTTCGCCTTCGCCTTTTCGACGACTACGCGCTGTCTCAAAAGAAGCGAAAGAGCTTTCCCTTCTTTTGGCTGCGTTAATGACGAACTGCTCTCGCGGAGGTTCGCGAGGTTCCTGTAGTTAGCGATATTGTAAGTACGCTACGCGGGCAAAAAATCAGTTCGATTTTTACGCTCCGTTACAAATGTAGCGCAGATATTCGCCGTTTTAATGAAATTTCTCCGAAAAGAATGGACAAGTATTGAAACGTAAAAGCCTTTTTGAAATTACCGCGCTGTTGGATGAAAAATCTGAGAAAAAGCTGCTCCCAAAGGTGAGACTAGATATAGGTAGATACTAGATAGGCGGTAAGAACGGAATTACTAATGCCGATACCGTGGCGTGGCGTGGCGTAGCGTGGCGTAACGTCGATGATTTAGCTCGCGCCGCACTGCGTCGATGGGGATGGCGAATGTTTCGCGAACACGCAATTTCAGTATGAAATATCATCCGAGAAGGGTACGAATTTTCCGGATTATAATTTAGCATTCGCCGCCAGCGCTATTTTAGCTCATTTGAAATTTCTACCTTTTTTTCCCCGATGTGTTGTCGTTTTCACGGTTGTTTGGCGTTTTTAAAGAAATCGCGATAGATCGAAAATGATGGTGCGACTACGTACTTGAACTCGTTGTCTTGTACCGGGTGCCCGATTGATTGGGGGCCCCCTGGGAAAATAAGGTACTTTTTTTCGATTTTATTATAAAAATGGCAGCGACGGCTTAAATAATGTTTAATTGTACATCGTTTCATTTAATAGAAAATCAAATTTGTTCTTATCAATTCTAAAAACATCGAATGAATTGCAATTTTCCAACTTGAAAGTGAATGAAAAATTACAATTTATTCGATGTTTTTAGAATGGATTAGAACTACCTAGTTAATTGCGGAAATTGCGATTTTTCCACATACCAATGGGATGATATCGCCAAGTTTTATTTTTTAATGAAGAAAATGATATGCAATTCGACATTGTGTAGGCCATTGCTGCCATTTTCGCAATAAAACCGAAAAAAAAAGTATTTTTTCTTCCGTGGGGGGGGGGGAGGATGAATCGGCCACCCGGTAGTGCTGCGTAGTGCGTACTGTGCGCTCAAACATTAAACGCTCGTAATAATGTCAAACGCGTACAGAGACAGACGTACACGTGTACGTGTAGTCGTGTACATCGTTTAAATAACTATCAACTACGTAGGTATACGAAGAATGTGGATGACTTGTCTGGGGCTTCTTACGACTACTACTCGTACTTGGGTTGGGTCATTTTTTGTCCTTCTACATATTATTGTCTACGACAATTGGCATTATCAACGTTTCATTCCCGAGAGCGGGGCGGTTGTTATTCAGTGTTTATTGGTCCAAAGCCAATTAAAGACGCCCCTATTTTTATTATGTTTATCTCCGCCGCGCCGCCGGTATTAGGCCTTTCTGACTCGGTATGAATTTATTCCTTTTTAGAGTTGCACGCATCTTCAGTGTTGAATACGAGTAGGTGTGAACTGCGAACGTGTGTCACGTGTCAGTTTTCATCATTCGACTTACCACTCGTATGTGCTATGTACTCGTAGGTGTAGAACATAGGCTAGAGTTGTGGTGGCGGTGGCTGTGGCTGAGTGGTAAGGGGCTACGAGTAAATGCGAGTAAATAGTGGTATTTGTATCTGTGCGTAGATGTGCGATGTACTCTGTTGACAAATAGACGACACGGCCGGGTTAATCGATTGTATCTATGTGTAGTGTGTACTACCTGTACCTACCAGTAGGAGTAAGTACCTATTCAAAGTGGAAATAATAATAAAAAGTTTGTCGTTTAGGGTAAAACGTAGCGTAGCTGTATACACTGTAGTTAATTTGCATAGTATAAGTCGACGTTATAGGTAAAGGTAAAGGCATCGGCACCGTTAGCTGCGTATAATGAAAACAGCATTTTAAGAGCTAATGGTGTAGATTTGGAATGGCGTTTTAAATGTTAATTTAAATTTACGCTCAGAGTATCCGTGTTCGAGTTCGGGGTTTGGTTTAGGTATTAAAGTCAAACATCAGTCAAGAATACCATTCACTCTTCAAAAGAGTGAATTTTAGCATCTGCGAAACTCGCTGCTGCACTGCGCTGTTACCGTCAACTTTTACAACATATTATAGGCCTACTTGTAGTTTACCGTAGTACGTTTACCGGTTTATGTGCGTCAAATTGTAAGAAAATTGTTGCGAATGTCATTTTATCATACAATCTTGATAAGTTGAAGTAATTACCGTAAGTTCGCAGTATTTACGGTAATTTACAATGATTTAACCATAATTTGCAGTAATTTACCGTAGTTTTATGTATTTTACCATCAATTTGCGGTAATTTACTGTTGATTTACAGTTGGTAACCAATGATGATTTACCATAAATTTGCGGTTTTCCGGTAACTTACCAATAACTTTGGGTATTTACGAGAATTACCGGTAATTTATTACGAGTATGTTGAAAATTTGACGAAATTCGGTTCGCTCGTTCTGGCATGATGAGCTTACAAAGAAAACTGCCATCATTTTACATATGTATATGTAGGATAATTATGTATATATTATGTATACGTAGCTAGCTAGCTACGTAATACGTACGTATGTGGATGATAGCCGGTTCCTTTGTGACCTCGTTATGGCAGTGTAGTATAGGTTTTAGAGGGGTTCAGCGACCTACAGTACATATTTTTGGATCTTGCCGAATCATGAATTGGGATCAAATACATTCCAAGTGATAATCATAACTTGGTGACGACTTTTCTTTAGTTTTTTGGGTCGTGGGTGTCGCCACCAAACTCCTATCACTGGATTAAGGGAAAGGGTCCATGTCGACTCCCTCCCTTCAGAGGATCACGAGATCCTCACATCGGACGCGTGTCCGTCGCGATCACGAGAACAATATTATGTAATAATACAGTACTTACTGACCGCCAGCTGAGTTCCAAGCGGAGTACGATAAATAAAGTGAAGGTGTACTTACAACTTGGATAGAATGTTTTTAATTTAGGAATGATATTTACGCAAGAGTTGAAACCCTAACGAGGTACGAACCCCAAAATCACAATCTATTAAGGTCATGTGATGTAATGTAAGTAACGTAACACAACGCAATGTAGTATAACGTAATGTAATAGCCGTAGATCCCGACGCTTGTACCCAGCGGTACATCTAGATCCCCTCTAATTTAGATAAAACCGGTTTTACAATATGTACGGTGTCCTCCCTACCTATCTAGATTGGATCTACAAGATAGGTATCCCGTTTGATCCAATCCTATATTACACCAGAACGAGCAAACCGAATTTCGTCAAATTTTTAACATACCTTGCTATATGCCCGTAGATGGTCATGGGATAGGTATTTTTCCACTAGCCCCAAAATCGGGGGGCAGGGGTGCAAAAACGTTTTTGGAAGGGTCAATAATTACAGGCGGTAAATTTTCTCAGTACCAACGTGTTCTATGATCGAAATACGAGTTTTTTTTTAAGTAACTCAAAATTAGTTTTGGCCCGTCCTTCGATACCATTTTGGGGTTTTAATTTTCGAAAAAAATCTATAATATCGAAAAAGTGTTTTTTTAGTCGATTTCACCTAACCACCTTCCGGGTGTACCGAATTTCGTGCCATTCGAAATTAAAATTAAAAATCAGCGAGCTAGCGAAGCTAGTTACGTATAAAGATACAGTGCGTACTACATAGTAATACACATAGGTAGGTTAGGTGTGTAAGACCTACTCGTATTTATTATCGTCATGCGCGATTAATCGATTTTCGATTTCAGTTTCCGTTGAACGCGATGTGAATTTGCTGTGTAAATGTAAATATTTTCGCGGCTTCTTTTAAATTAATTTTTACGATTAAACGTTTCGAGAAAATGGTTGAGTAACTTTTTAGGCAGGAGGTATGAAAATTTAATCTCAAGTTTTCTCGCAGCGTAAATGTCGAATTGCGAGTAGCGCGTTGGCGCGTTCGGTAAATTTCCCATAAAAATGATTTCCCGTTGGCGTAATGTAAAGAAAGAAAAAAATGGGAG
>QBDW01001930.1:0-10901 GCA_003261595.1 Maconellicoccus hirsutus
CATTTTAACGCGTAAAATTTCAAACTCGGAGAAAAACGAGGCCACATTGGAAAAAAATTCTCAAAGTGACATTGATAGCGTTATCACAGCGTGTCGCATGGTTGTGTCAAGCTCTGGAAGCGACAAAGGCGTACGAAAGAACTCGAATCTTCCCATAAAATTATACGTAGTATCGAAATCGAATCCATTTTAATTTTATCCTTACATGCATTTCGTCGATGAAAGTAGTCAACTAGGAAACCATAAGAGTGGTTTTTTTTTTCGATTTGATGCCATTCAGAAAAGTCAACTTGGTCGTATATTCGGTGAGTGAAATTTTGACACCATTCCTAATCTTAAACATCGAATCGCCGATAACGTGATAGACAAGTGATGAAGAAGGTTGACACGAGACACGTGAATTTTTCATTTTCCTCGTAGCGTTTGGAAATCACACAGTCTAAAATTATAAGATAAATACTCCCACACGAAAAAATTTCACTTTTTCAAGAAAAGAATGAAATATTCGCAAAAAAAAACTTCAAAGTTGAAAATTGAAAGAAAAAAACCGCAAACATTCGGAAAAAATAAAAAAAGCAGCTTACAATACACTTCAATAAAGTGCCAATCTCACTTAAATGATTTAATGAAACGGTATATTTTTTTTTCTCCTCGCCAAAATTGCTTTTAAAACGCCTCCGTTGGTTATACGTAATTAAAGAACAACAAATAAATTAATTTTTTTGCACCGCGATAGTCTTTTCTTTGAGAAATTCGTCGGGCTTAATTCATTTGACGAGCTTAACGCCAGCGTGAAAATTTCACAAGTTTCAAGTAGGCACTACGTATTTCGACTTTTGACGCGAATTGTGAAAAATCCACTCGTACATAGAGGTAGAGGATTTCTGTGATTTCAAACCACCTCATTCGATCGCTGCATCGAACACGCAACAACGCAACGAAGCATACACGTATTTTCAAAACCGAGCGGAAAAAAAATTGTGCATTAAAATTGATACGTCCGTCATAAATCATACCTCGTCCTATTTTTCTTCATCGCGCGTATTCCACACTAACACACGACAGAAGGTAAAAAAAGAGAAGGCGCTACGGAGAAGAAAGGAAAGAAAAAAACTAGAATATTAACAGTCGTTTTGATGCGTCCATTCATATATATTCGGCAAAGCGGCGCTAATAATTTCGTATGCGTTGCGCAAGAACGATGAAAAATGCGCGTAAAACCCGTCTTCCGTTGAATGGAAAAAGGCGAAAAGCTAGCCGACTATAGTTTCTTATTCGAACCTTCGGATCGAGCAAGTTGCTCGAAGATCGGCCAATTTGAACGGCTAAAATTTGCAGAATTTCGTACCTTTTGGTGATTACCGAGGCAAGGGTCAAGTTAGCAGCTGGCCGGATATGATGTCATAAGGTGTGGGCCGAAGGTGTGCCCGAGTCCAGGTCGGTCGCGTGCCCCTGAACCTCCTCGGCGTCTCTACGAGCTACGTACCGTCTCCTTTCCCCGTTCGCCCGCCGGATTAGCGTTTTATACGTACGTATATGCTAAACCGCGTACACTCCACAATCGTTCCAACCAAAACAACTTCAAGCCCGCAACCATTAAACCCATAACATCCAGTTCTCTTAATAACTGGTCTTATAGGTACGCGTACCTCGTATACGTTTACGAAGATTCCTATATCTTCGCTAGAACGTGTGCGTGAGATGTGAATATTTTAATTCGCTGTCGCGATCCTCGCGACTGTCATTTGAAAATCGTTACGTATTCGTGACGGCCGCAACGACGCGACGCGACACCGCGAAAACTTAAAAATTTACAACTTTCGGCGCAATTTTCATTGTCAAAAAATTTCCATAACCCCTTTTCCACACACCATCACACGTTCATCGTACATAATACGTATATCTTCGCACAGAATACTTGGCTATGGCTATGACTACATTTGTATACTTTGTTGTAAAACAGATTTGCGACAAGCTAAACCGCGCCTCATTCTCTTCTCGTACCCGAAACAACTTCTACTAAATCGAGTTCCAATTTACAAATACGAAAGGCTCGATTCGGGCAGAAACTTCGCAAGACTCGTCCTCAACAACTTGCCAGCACTTCCCAAAAAATATGTCTCAACTGTTTTAGCAGCACCGATACGCGTTATTTCATATTCATGAAAATTTATTTCATCGATTTTACGCCCAACAACTTTTCCTTCCAATTTTTATCACTTTCTCATACATTTTTCTCATTTTGTTTTATCGAATAAGAAAAAAAAAAAAGAAAAACTCCCACATTTTACGCTTTGCATTGATTTTACGAATACGACCATGTGTACAGTGTACATAAACCGATACCTCGCGGTCGCGGATAAGCAATTACTTCAACGATGAGATTTATTTATTAAGCCGTCAAAAAAAACTTTCATAATTTCGAAGATTTTCAACTCAGTTCGGAGTATTTTACTGCGGTAAATACGAGAAGTATCGAAACTTACGACGACTTGTTCATATTTACGTTTTAAACGAGTTGATAAAGTTGGTTTAAATTTTTACCGCTCCTATTCCTATTCCTACATACAGTACATAAAAAGCTTCGCTAGTTGGAGGCTTTGCCCCCAATCTACCTCCGCGAACATTGCTTATTTACTACGTTAAAAATTTGACGAAATTCATTTTGCTCGTACTGGCGTTTGATGAGGTCACAAAGAAAACGGCTATCATTTCATATAGTACGAGCATAATAGATAGTTAGATACATACGAGTAGATATACTAATATGCAGCATATGAGCGTACGCGCACAATCGATAAATACGGATTAGTCAACCATCAAATGAAAAGTTTTCGCCCGATCAAAGCGACCTACGATGGCAGAAGATTTGCGTAGCACGTGCTACGTCAGCTTTCATTGTGCGGCCACCTTAAACGCAAAGACGTTAAAACATTTAGCGAAAACTCTATCTAACGTCTAATTCGATCTAACAGCACAACTGTCAAACTTTGTGACACTTACGGAGAGAACGGCGGGGGAAAAAAAGAAAAAAACTCGACGTCGTATATCTCGTAGTCGGTTCAATTTAACGGTAACCAAAAGACAACGCGCGACAAATGAACTTGGAAGTTGCGTCCTCGCTTCTCCTGTCCCAAAGCATCGTTTGATCATCGGTAATCCTAAAATATTATATTAAAATTACGAAAAACGAAGACGATGATGTTATCGCGTGCGCACGTGTGTGGGTATTACAGCTTAATGAACTTTTTAATTAGAGAATCGTCTGAATTTCCCCGGCTGCTTGGACGGCGGCGGCGGCGGCGTCGGCGGCAGTCGTGAATATGGTGGTCTAATTGAGCGTTTGTAGGAGCCTGTGCTGAACGAAGATGCTATCGAATGTTAATTTATGGCAATTACGACTATTCATGCGGTACAGCCTGCGGCCATCATCCGGTACCTTTTTTCACACTTCTTGCGCGCTCTGCTCTCTGTCCGTTCCAACAAACGCGTATCAATTTGTGAACATATGTTCGGGTTATATGTATTTTCGTCGTCGTCGTCGTCGTCGACCACGCCACCGATTCGTCTCCCTTTGCAACTTGAAGAACGCGAACTTTTATTAAGGTATTTTTCTCCGCTTCTTCTTACTTTATCGTGTTCTAATCTCGAGACCGAAGGAGAATTAAGCGTTAACGTAAAGACCTCGGCGTGTACAGTATCTTCGTTATCTATCGAAATCACGTTCGCAGCATCCATCTGCACGATGACGACGCGACCGTCGGGTACGGATACGGTAACGCGGCTTCGATTCCGATTTCCGATTGTCGCAACATACCCGTCCACTCGTAATATTTATTTTTTAATTAAAATAACTGTCTAGCGTGTTGACGTTTTGCTGCAAACGACCGAGCTTAAAAATTTGAAAAATTTTCAAACAATAGAGAAAGTTTTGACTCTGAAAGGAACTGCCATCGTGTTAGACGACGAAAAATTCCGACAAAAACGTCGTTTTATAAAGTTACTACACCACGGCAAATGAAAACGAATGAAATTCTGATTTATGAAACTATATTAAAACATCTGGATCGCAATTAGCGCGAATCTTCGAATAGAAATTCGTTTATTCCAACGAGTCTCGTCGCGTTTTCATTTTCGTACGACGACTGGTGAATCTTTAGACTCAAATTCTCGTAGACAAAAGCTCGTCATTGTGCGCACTCAGATTTCTACTGTATCCAGATCTACTTCCTACTTCAAGGGGAGAGTTCTTCGGGGGATGTGTCTTCTTCGACGTCCGCTTCCATGTAAAAGAGAACTTTTCTTCTTCACGTTATGACGTCGAATACTTACTCAGCACAGGGGCTGGTTGTAACGAACGATCGTAAAACCTTAGCGACACACAAAATCCCGTGGCCAACAGCCCTACCCTCGGGGCACCTATCTCTTCTGTATGCGCGGACCTTCCTTTTGTAAGATAGTCTGATCTATCAGGGTAATCTTTCCACCGGTAGAGTTAGCTCCTCCCCAGTAATGAATTTTCATCTGTTTGATAGGCAAGTCGGAGATAAAAATGAAGGAAATGCTCCTGACTGAATCGTGCTTCTAGAGTTTCTCCTGCTTTTCTGGCACATGCGCGATTAATGTTTTTCCGTTAAGCTGCCGTTATAAATTTAATCACACGAACGACGAAAGTACCGCTGGAGAAAATCTCTCGATTCAACGCACAGATATAAAGAGAATAGTTAAATTTTCGGTATTAAGGCTAATGCGCTATTCATTTTACGTCATTTTCAAAGTGCTAATTGACGTTTAATAGGTAAAACAATTAAAATGCGTAAAGTATTATTTTCTACCGACGCCCCTTCTTGCCAGTTTTTATGACAAACGCATCGCCACGACTACCTCCGTACCTCCGTCGCTAGCGCGCGATAACAGGCAACAGCAAATTCGCCAAAACTGCCATAAACTTGGCTCTATTCGTCAAACGCAACGGTACTTTAACGATCATCAACGAATCTAATCGAACCGCTGTCATAATTGACGCGTACTTTGGTATTCTGAGATCGCGCTAACAAGCTTCAAAGAACGAAGACAAGAGAAAGATGGTGACCGGGGGGAAAAAAAACTAAACTGAAATGTCATTACGTTATCGTATCTTTGGTCAGCAAGACTGTAGGTCTAGGTACGCAAGTTAAATTGTCCATCAACGAAACAAATACCTTTCACAGGCGCGATTAAAACATTCGCCCTGGCCATAATTAATTATCGACAATTGGTGGAGAATATTTGAAAATCACTTTTATTCTTTTGGCTTTATTGTTTGATGTTTATCAGTATTCGTACCTATATAGGAAGAGAGCGGTGCGTACGAGCCAAGTGGGAGTCTCTCGCTGTTCACAGTCAGATAGCTGGAAGGCTGATAATTATCAGCCCTGTTAACTTTACTCCTTGGATGGTGGTCTCATTCATTGTGAATTCACCTTTAAACCTTGTACGTTCGGCTGGGATTTATCTAGCGTTAAACCATCTCGCTTTGGCGTACGATTTTCTTCTCTCTTCGCTTCACCCTCGTCTCATTTAGTCACCTTTTTTCATAATAAAGTAATTAACCCAGCCAATCGCGCCGTTCTATCAGGTTATGTAAGCTGAGATTCGAATTTTTTTTTCTTTTTAAAAACAAATTACTCGTACGTCATTCACGATGACAATACGAGTTTGCCGCCGAATGAGGCTCTCTTCAGACGCGAGACGCTAACGGAGGTCTTTCGCAATTACAATTTTTCCAGCTAACATTAACATCGCCGTCTGGTGTATCATCGATACATGTACCTAGTCATGTACGCGTGCACCGCATACGTAGGCGTGCTATTGTGCGCCTGTTCGCGGTCATCTTTCTCAACATTTCGTCGTCGCGACGTCTTCGAGATGATGGTTCGACCATCATCCATTCGGCAGATTCCCACTTTTCTCGAATACAATCATCGGGTTGTCTCGCTATTGGTAGGCCTACATAATCTGCGAATCTGCGCTTTCAAACGCTACTCAACGGTTTTGTGGTATACGCGTACAAATTCACGAATTGGAAGATCCGTCGAACAAGAAATCTCAGTTTATAACATACAGCCTTCTGCAGCGTTATTCAAGCAACGATTTCATCTTTTCTCAGCACTTCTGCATGCGGCACTTGAAGCAAGAAATTTCCCCATCGTTAAACGCTCCCAGGATTATTTCCATCGGAACAATGGGAGATTAACGTAAATTTCCATACGGTCGTTTAATCGTTCGAAATATCGTTTACCGAGCGATGCTAATTCCATAGACAATGCGCCAGAACACTCGGCTACAGGATTTGGTTAAAAATGAATCTAATATTTAGCACCTTTGACCGTTCGATATGGAAAACTACCAAAGTATACAGACAAACAAATTACAGATACGAGCAGATAGAGGTATATCTACTGTCTGCTATGCGCATAGCGAGTACGCAGCGTATTTCGTACGTAATCTATTTATACAGTGTGTCTCAGAAGTCCTGCACGGTACCTTTTATTTTTGATTGGGGGGTGATAGCGAAAAAAATCCACCGGTTTTATACTTCTCATGTGAGGCGCATTCTACGAGGGGGTCAAAAATTTTTGGACTACATACAGGGTGTCCCACAGACCACAAAACGCGTTTTTTCTCGAGAAATTTAAATGTAAAGGGTACGTTATTATGTTGGAATCGAACACTACGCCCCAATGTGGTGATGATGAAAAAAAAATTTCTGCAACCGGTTCAGCGGTTCTCAACCGGTTATTAATAACTCCTTGGAAAAAAGAGATATGAAAAAATTTTTCAAACCAAAGTTGTAGAGCGTCAAAAAATGGTTCAATTTTGTAGAATCATTTTTGCAACCGGTTCGATATCTCGCTGCTGGCAGCCGATATTCTTGTCAAAATCGTGATGAAAAAGTGTAGTCATGGAGAACCGATGACCCCAGCAAATAAGAGATAGAGAAAAAAGTTTCAAACAAAAGTTGTAGAGCATCAAAAAATATTGATTTTTTGTCTCATTCATTTTTGTAATCGGTTTGATATTTCACAGGTAATGCTCGAAAGCAAAGTTGCAATAACATCAAAGATACAAATTTCTTCTAGTCATGGTTGAGAACCACTGAACCGATTGCAAAAATTTTTTTTTCATCATCACCACACTGGGGCATAGTGTTCGATTCCAACATAATAACGTACTAAAACCGGTGGATTTTTTTCGCTATCACCCCTCAATCAAAAATAAAAGGTACCGTGCGGGACTTCTGAGACACACTGTATAATACTCGTACATATATAAAATAAAATGATGTGACCTCACCACACGTCAGAACGAGCGAACCGAATTTTGTCAAATTTTCAACGTAGTAAATTACAGGTAAATAACCATAAATTACCGGTAAATTACCGTAAATTACAATAAACTACCGATAAGTTACCTTGAATTACACGTAAATTACCATAAATTACCGAAAATACTGCGAACTTTCGGTAATTATTATTGCAACTTATCAAGATTGTGTCGTAAAATGACATCTGCAACAATTTTGCTGTCATTCGCCTTCCCGTAGTAACGTTAATTTATCCAAACTGCCATAATCGAAATAGGCTGCTAACTTCCATTGGAAAACATTTGATATATGTTTACAACATTCGAATTCGAATACATGATGAAAAAAATAAATAAATAAAATGAAATGAAAAATACGCGTATGTAACGAAAATAATACGGTAAACAGGTTCTCGCGTATCGTCGTAACCCGGCTCGTAATTTTTCTGCTTGGTAAGAATTTCCTCGTAAATAGTTTTTCCGTCGTTGAAAATATTAATATTGTAGTTTATTTTACGGCTGTATGCATATTAATGGGTAATCGCGGACATTTCCAGTCGACGCCTGAATACGACGTTTTGACCAAATATGACCATTGGTTAAGTGTCATCCGGCCAAGATTTAACTACTTTCTCGAACCGGTGTCTTGGCGCGGTTTCCTTCGACGCGTTTAGATGTGGCGCCAAGATAATATAATAGTAAAAGGTTTTCAGACCGTTAGCGCACCGCTGCGGCTTGTATAATTCGGCGGATGTCTCGCATTTAGTTTAATCGCGAACGACCGTTGGTACGTACGAGTACAATCGTCAACCGTCACAAAATTCACCGCCGCTCCGTTGACACCTCGCGTTCACGCGCGTACGACCTACGACGCCGTACCCGTAATCGTTTTCTCACATCTACGACCGACAGCTTCGCATTCGAATCTCAAATCCAATGCGAATCGCCGCCGATACGCGACGCGTACCCTATATCGTTTCAAGATACGCCATATGGTTATGGTTATGGCTACACCAATAGGCCGTCGCATCTTCCAACATCGAGATGGTCAATAAAGTGGAAGTTTATCGTAAACCACGTATTAAACTATGTAACTTTGAACATCTGCTCGGTGCTCGCTGCCTTCAGGTATATCGCTTGTATACGTGTTTATTATTCGTATTCTACATACTCGTGTATATGAGCCAGCGAACGGCGCGGCTTCTTTACACCACATTTCTGGACACGGATTCGGTGCCATCTCTCGGACCATTTAACGAAATAAACTTTCCATCGGTCATCACGAAAACAACACTACTCGAGGGTCACTCGTCGCGTATATTTTTACATTCAACACCTATGAAATTAGGAGAAACATCCTTCCGGCGGCGGCGTAGGATAATCCGTGCAACATCCAAGCATCCTGCATGCGTATGCGTATGCGTAAGCCCGATGGCGATAAGTCGTTAATCACGTCGCGTCGGTTACTTCCATTTTCCCACAATTTTTCGCTTTTGAACCGGGAACCAAATGCTCGGTATTTTGATTTTTTCCTGATTTGAAGGCGAAATCCGATGAAGATGAGTGAAAAAGCTGTATTGGTCGAACACTGTATTCGATAGTTCTGGCCGTTTTTCATCTGTTCGGTATTGTCGACATTTTACAATTATCTTAGCGACAGACTCCGCAGAATTTCGTTGCTGGCGAAGCATTTACAACGGTATGTCTCCTCGTGCGACATAACAACTATAGGCTATACTCAATTACTCAACTTGTAACCTGTTTCGACCAAATTCCTAAAAACAAAAAAAAACTTTCTCCCCCCTTACCCCGTATAACAATCTTCTTTTCATATTTCCAACAAACTTTTTTCAATCTTCGCTCCTCAACACCTTCAATGCACCAGCCACGCCACAGCTTCTCGAGACGATCTTTATCGAGCACGCGTCATCGCACAGACGGAACACGTCAATAAATTACGCATCTCCGAATCGTTGAATTATTCAAATCTGCGCGTTAGTCGCGATCAACAAACTAATCGTCGATACGGTCTCGATTAATTTTATCAAAAATCGATTAAACGATTTACCAAACACGTCGATAATTTACGCGTACCATTGGACGATTACCCGTCGGCTTGGGAAGTTGGATGGTGGCGGGGGAGGGGGGGGGTAGATGAGCGAGAAAAATAAATGTGAAATTCGACGCGAAGCTAGTTCGAATTCGGCTTATACAAATCGTAAACAACGACGATAAAATATCCCCATTTGTGCGCGACGATGGCAGGCGGCAGTTCGTCGAGATCGTCTTAATGAATAAAATTAATCTCGAATTAAACCGGCCGACCGGGTTGTAAATTTACTTCGATCATACTCGTATTACAAACAGATACGATACACCGAAAATGGAACTCGTGCTACGAAACACGGCTACTTGTTTGAAAAATGTAAACGGTAAACGCCACGCCAGCGTCGGATAAACCGCGGACGACGATCGCGTATTAAAAATTATCGCTGAAAAATGAAACTGCAGACGTGCTTTTTTAATGGCCGCAAAATACTTAGAAGCGATTGTTTTTCCAGCGTACACGAAAACCACTGCGAAATGCTACTTTATCTTTGAAATCGTTCGTTTTATAATTGGTTAGCTTTATTTGTTTAATACGTAGCTAGCTAGCTACAAGTTCTGGTTTAACTCTTGCCTACTCGATAGATGAGACCATAAACGACGATACCGCAGAAGTACGAAGAAAAGAGGAAAATGAACAGTGTACATATCGTATACGACCAGCAGGCAGCAGGTACGTTAATCAAACGACGACGACGACGCGAGAGTAGGCTCATTTTTCGCGTTAATCCGCAGACGAAGAAGATACTCCGTTTCATTAATTGACGTATCCCACGCGTTTTTCGCAAATCGATTAAATCGAATAGCGAACTGCGGAAGAGTAGCTCACAAGGCGACGACATCGCGTCTATTTACAGCGTACATTTCATACAATGTATCTCGTTAAACATGACGTACGTGGTTCGTTCAATTGAAAATTACGAAAGTAAACGAGTAAAAATTCCTCAAGAAACGTACCGTGTCACCGTCACCGGCATCGGCATCGGCAACGTCTCCAACCCATCAGCTCGCTTCGCGGTAAACGTACACACAATACAATGCCCCAATGACGAAACAAACTTATCAGAAAAAAATAAAAAATAAATAAAAGCTTCATAAAACCAATTTGTAACAATATACTCGTACCAAAAGCAACGTTCATATTACCCGTACTAGCGTATTATGGCCATGCACTCATACACGCGTACTCTCACACAGCTACAGGCTATCAGCCACTAGCCAGATAGTTACCAGCACTATCAAATACGAGTATGTAGTATGTACCATGTTAATAAACCGACAGGAAATAATCATTTATAGTGGCCTTTCGCTTCTTTGCCGATCAACATCGCTCTCTTACGCAGCTTCTGCCCGTTTTACATTAATTACTATAACAACGGACGTGATTAATTGAGCACGCGATAAAATTATATTACAAGCAATTCTTCGGCAGTCCGGCTGAAATTTCGGAT
>QBDW01001931.1:0-37842 GCA_003261595.1 Maconellicoccus hirsutus
ATTTATCAAAATGGAGATATTGTATGTAAACAAAATATGTACCAAAGTTGGAAAACAAATCGAACATTGTAATCGAAACATCAAAATTGGATTAAAGTTCTACAAAGCCATATCTATTAGTACACCAGAGCGAAAACTTTTCATGGGGAGGGGGAGGGAATTTTCGAATTTTTTTCCAAAAACAATGTTAAAATTTTGAAAAATGGAATAATTTTCTAAGCGTAGCGTAGACGAAAATTTCTATATTTTAAAACAAAAATGAGCAATTTTTATCATTTTTAGCAAGTTTTTTAAATAAAATTGCTGCAAAATCGGAATTTTCGTTTTTTTTTTTCAAAAACAATGTTGAAATTTTGAAAAATTGAAAAAATAAAAAATGGAAAAATTTTCTAAGCGCAGCGTAGACGAAAATTTCTATATTTTGAAACAAAAATGAGCAATTTTTATGATTTTTAGCGAGTTTTTTAAATAAAATTGCTGCAAAATCGGAATTTTCGATTTTTTTTTCAAAAACAATGCTGAAATTTTGAAAAATTAAAAAAACAAAAAATGGAATAATTTTCTAAGCGCAGCATAGACGAAAATTTCTATATTTTGAAACAAAAATGAGCAATTTTCATCATTTTTAGCGAGTTTTTTAAATAAAATTGCTGCAAAATCTTTGAAAACGGTAAAAAGACAACTCAAATCCCCCTTCCTTCCACAACTAAACCTTATCGAAGAGACGGAGACTAACCCCAGAAAACTTCAATAATTGCATCACTTTCGCAGCACGACGATTTACCACACAAACACGCACACAAAATTCAACCGAATCACACACCGCTGTAGTCCAATTTCACCTAAAAAATCGCCATCTTCGACGACCTCCTTAAAAACAATTCATTGTCGACTCCATACGACGAATCAATTTACGGAAACGAATAATCGCCGCTATTAAACGATTCGATATCGATCGCAGATAATCGTACATATCGTCGAAACTAAAACGCGTCATTACGTGTCGCAAACCCACACCGAAGGAATTCCGCGCCACATCGCGACGCGCTTTCCAGTAATTTTCAAATCATCGCGTTCAACACCAGAGAGACCGGAGAGGCTTCGGCGATGGGTAATTTCACATCGCCTCATCGTCGCCGATTTCCACATCGCAGTTCCCGAAAAAGATAAAGAATTCCGATTACGAGATGATAAGCAAAACGAAGCCGAATACTAGATAAAACCTCGCGTTTGTTTTCAGTACCACCATGCACGTCTTTGTGTTTGGATTCTCGTTAAAAATAATAAAAAACCAGCATCGACGCTATACAAACGTACCAGCGGGGCTAAAAGTAAAAGCAGGTAGCCATTCAATGAGCTGTTCGTCGTCGCCAATCGCCAGCCACGCAAATCAGCCATTACTATTCTACGTCGCGTTCGAATCGTATTACTCTTTGTCGCCGCGCTTCTCCAAAAGCTAATCGTTCGTTTATAATATATGCGTTAAATCGCGAAGTTTCTCTCTGCCCTCTTATCTCCTCCGTGTGCTACCTCTGCACTCACGATACGCCGCCGACCTCTTCTCTGCGTTTGTACTCGCACGACAACGCAGCTCCTCTACGCCCTAAGTTAATCCAGCCAAGCCGCCGAGGTTCTCTCGAAAAAAACGCATCCTCGCTCTAGCGCTCGTGTGGCTCAACCGTTTAAAATTCACGTCGCGGTACGTCTCCTCCATCGTACTAGACGCATCCATAATGCAACACGGCGCGTAAAAAACACTACGTGATCAGTATTCACTCCCTTTAAGTTTTACGATTTTAATTTTTCGCAAACGTTGTTAACATTCTTCCTGCTTGCCTTGCTTAAGTTCGCGCTTTAAATAACCATTACGACCTTCGAGCGCGGCTCCGCCGCCGCCGACGCTACGTACTAGCGAGATCTTTCGTACGTTTTTCAAATTCACGTGATTTTCGATTAGCCGACGGTGCGCGTGCTTTCTACAAACCGCAAGTCTGCAACTAGCCCACGTGGAATTACGCAAGAAAATACCAAGAGACGAAATTTTCCATCGAACATAAATTAAGTCGTTTTTTTTACCCTTTTTACCGCGCCTCATTCGATCGATACGACCAAAGTATAAAGCTTCCTGATTGAAATTATCATTCTGGTTTTTCTAATGTTACACACACACATTCAAGGATACCCCGCCACCCATCACATTCAGGTTCAAGTTTCAATCAACGTACATTTTTCCATCCTCATAGCCTCATAGGTGTAAATCGCACAACGTACCACGCGCGTATGTTGATGAGATGACGCGAAAGAAAAAAAATTCCGTAGTATATGCGCTGGACCGCTCGACGTACGGTATCGTTCAACGTGACCATCGCGACGAGTGGTAAATCCAGTCTAAACAATGCACTCGTTAGGTGCAGCGCAACGAGTTCGCGGAGGTTAACCAACGCGAAAAGAAAAACGTTCGCTTTTGAGAGAAACAAAAAAAACAAACAACACGACCGTCGCGTTGGAATAATCCACGTCGAGTCGTGCAAAATCGTGAAACTAAAACGTAAAGACGGAATTTTTCCATTCATGTCGCGGTATCGTGACGAATTACCGTTGTTGCAACGGCGGAGGGAACGCGTAAAAAGAGTATAATCGAAAAAATGACTCGAAAATTGAATTTGGCGAGGTTAAAAACCGTGAAATCGATACCCATGAAGAATTTTTCGTTCACCCCCCTTCTCTCCTCCCTCACATCCTGCTCCTCCTCCTCCTCAACATCCCCCAGCCTCTTCGCAACCGATTCATTTACACGAATCCAACGACGTGGTGCTCACATATAAGAAAATTTCAACTGATTTTCTCAATTATTCGTCATGAGATCATTCCCCACTCCATCTCATTTTCCTCCTCCACATCCTCAACATCCCCCACCTCTTCGTGAATCAATCCAATCACAAAAATCTAAAGATGCGATGTAAGCGTGCACGGAAACTTAACAGATTTTCTCAAATGTTTGTCTTTAGATCATCCCCATTCCCCACCTCAAATAATCGATATACATGACGATTTGTTATCATTTTTCGAAAAATTCCACCTCATACCTCCCCCTTCCTCATTCTACCCAAATAAAAAAAATCCCCCCCTTTAGTGGAAATTTCACATCGAAACGAAAAGTTGTTCATATTTCAATTATCCAACAACATGGTGTTGGTTATCTCGCAGCGATGTGTGGTGTGGGGGAAAAGGGGGTATGCGGGGAGGGGAGGAATTTTAAAAAATGATAAAAAATCGTCATATATATCGTTTCTTAGGTTTAACAACTCATCAAATTCAAATCTGGCATTATTTTTGAGCTCAGGTTGAAATTTTCGAAGACGTGGTGCTCTCACATAAGAAAATTTGAACAGATTTTCTCAATTATTTGTCATAAGATCATTCCCCACTCTCCATTTCATTTTCCTCCTTCACCTCCTCAACATCCCCCACCTCTTCGAAAATCAATCCAATCACAAAAATCTAAAGATGCGATGTAAGCGTGTGCGGAAATTTTAACAGGTTTTCTCAAATGTTTGTCTTCAGATCATCCCACTCCCCACCTCAAATAATCGATATACATGACGATTTGTTATCATTTTTCGAAAAATTCCACCCCTTACCTCCCCCTTCCTCATTTTACCCAAATAAAAGAAATCCCCTTTAATGGAAATTTCACATCGAGACGAAAAATTTTTCATATTTCAATTTCCCGATCATTATCCAACAATATGATGTTGGTTATCTCGCAGCGATGTGTGGTGTGGGGAGCAAGGGGTATGCGGGGAGGGGAGGAATTTTACAAAATGATAAAAAATCGTCATATATATCGTTTGTTAGGTTTAACAACTCGCCAAATTCAAATCTGGCGTTATTTTTGAGCTCAGGTGAAATTTTTTTTCAATAATGGACAACGCAACGAGAAAATTTACATACAATACGCAAAACCGTAATGAAATTTCGGCGTTTCTAAAACGCAACTTTCTAATTTCTGCGTTGTCGCGTCTTCGAAATCGATACTACAGCGTGAAAAAATACACAACAGTAATTAATCAACAACGCGCAACCGTCTACAACAAAGTACAAAAGAGGAAAAAAAGAAGCATTGTTGTACACGAAAATAATCGCGAAAAAGCAATAAACGGTTACATTTTCGAGAACAAAAACCGTTCATTATGAAACACATAATAAACGTAAACATCACCTACGCGGACACTTCAAGGTAATAAGGCATCCGAGCACAAGAGACATTTACCCGTCTTCGAAGGTTACAGCACCGAGATAAAATTCGTTTTAATTACATTTACGCGTTGTTTTTCTTCTCACACCGAATAAATGTCGCCGAGAAACACCTCGAATTCGTGTACCAGCTCCGAGGCTACCGACATAATCGCCAGCACAGCCAATTTAACACGAATGTCTCGATTTAAGAAACACCGATCAATCGGCCGAGCCATCTGACGAAATCGTAATTTTACTTTCGTTACGACCCACACACGCGAACGTGAAATTCGCCAATTCTTCGGCCCAGTACACTTACATTAGCGATTACGATCGCAAAACTCGGCGTTTACCGGAAGACGCGCTCGTACTTAACCAGTTCTCCAGTTCTACGTACCGTATGCCTTCGTATACGTAATTTACGAATTTATGCTGAGCTCATTGTCTATTGTTTTTACGTTATTAATCGTTTAAATATACCGAACGGCTCTCCGTACCATTGTATCGATTTGGTTGTGCAATTAGTATAACATGCAGCCGAATGCATATACTGCGATAGCGTATTGCGTCATTTCTGCGCGAACACCCGGTTTCATTTTCGCCGCCGCCGCCGTCGATGAAGCATATTTCCTCGAGGAAGTAAACCTAATTTACCTCCTGCGGCGTCATTTTTCTCAATTTTTCGCCATCTCGGTGTCTTCGTCGAAGATCGTATTTTCCGCATGTCTCATCAGTCCTCACGTACGAGTACGTCTAGTTGAGGAAAATTTCCCAAATTCGTATATGATCTAGTTTCCATCAATGATCGACACCGCGTAGTCCACGTGGTCCATATTGCTCCAATCTACTACTCGTATTATATAACTTAAAATATAATTACGTTTAATCGCGACAACGGTTCAAGGTCGATTAAATTTAAAACCATTTCTATATTTCCTGCATCGTAAACGAGACATACCGATGAATTTTTTCTAATTTAACGTACGTCTGAATACGCCAAATAGCCCAGGCACGATAAAAACACCACACACTAAATCGGTATCCGAGATGATACACGATTACGATACGTTACGGTCATCTCTACGGTCGTAACTACATATGACGTCACGAGTATACGTATAAATTATACCAACGTAGAAAGTTGTTTTATCACCTATTAAATCACCTTTCATTTCGCAGTTGTTTCTTTTTTTTAAATAAATTTTTAACGCTTCTTCGAATACGTGTAAATTGAACCGTTTACTTTGGCGAGTTCATTTCCTTGTTGATGAGCTTTTAGAAAAATATGGAATACGATGAGCAGGAGGGGGGTGCTATTTTTCGAATGGTTTCACTTTCGATTTCAAACACGTTGACGATGCTTGCGTACATAAATGACGTGAAATGACGAAAAAATTTCTAGAAAAAGTTTAAACGTTGAATATATCCGATAAATGCTTCGTTTTTGCAAATTGACGACATTTCTTGATTTGGAAACAATAAAATTGATACATATGCAAATTTCAAACAATAATTATTCTTTGTTTTGTAGTGAAAACCGAGTAAAATTGCACGTTATAATTAGACAGCATTTAAATTGTCATTTACATAAATGTAATGAAAAATTCACCTAAATTACGGTATGTCCTAAAAATGCACCAAAATTTTACTTCGCAACGTAGTAAAAAAATCATCAGAGATCTGAATTTTATGAAATAAAAATACCAAAAATTCTCATCTCGAGTAGAAAATGCAATAAAGTTTTATTTCATTTTGAAAAATACATCTAATTCATGTTTCATAATGAAAATGTTCCGGTTGAATTTTAAAATGAAAAAATGCCAGAATTAGTTGAATTGATCATTATAATGAAAATATTGTGGAATTGTACTTCTTACTTACTTACTTTTTTTACTTTTTTTGTTTAACGTGCCGTGTACCGCAACTAAGGCTAGAGGCACGGAAAATTGAAGGTTGATTATATGGACGAGAGAAGATCGGATGATTTTAGGAAGAGAAAGAGTTTTTGAGTGGATTGGTCATCATTTTTCAAAAGGTCGGAGATATTATCAGAGAGTTTGAATTTTTTCCGGATGGGTGAAAATTTTGGACAGAGGATCAGAACATGGTGAGTAGATATCGGAACGTTACAGTGGGAGCAAGATGGAGCAGGAGTTTTGTTAAGAAGGTATGAGTGAGTGAAATTGGTGTGCCCAATTCTTAGTCTGCATAGTGCTATTTCTTCGCGTCTGTTTTCACGATAGGGTGGACCAGTTTTCTGCATTTAGTTTGATGGTTCGGAGTTTGTTAGTCATTGGCGCAAGGGCCCAACGATTGCGGTACACGGCACGTAAACGGTCCCGAAGAGAGCGCTTGACATCGGAGACTGGGACAGGAATTTCAGGAGCGAGTTGAATTTCCGCTGCTTCCTTTGCGGCTAGGTCGGCCCTTTCGTTGTCCAAGATTCCTTTGTGACCCGGTATCCAGGCGAGGGTGATTTTGTAATTTTTTCCGGTAATTGCACAAACGATTTTTTTCGCGATAGGGTGTTGGAAGCGCGTGCGGTCACTGATCGCGGCAATAGACGAGAGGGAATCCGTACAAATTAGGACGTTTCGGTTAGCGTCGTTCGGTATATCGATCGCGAGATAGATCGCGTGGAGCTCAGCGGAGAGAACAGAGAAGGACGACGGTAGCGAGCATTGAACAGGGTTGTGATCCGCGTAGACTAGAGCGCAGCCAACGCGTGGGCCGGACTTTGAGCCGTCTGTGTGTATTATCATATGATCTTTGTATCTGTCCATCATCTCCGAGTAGACGGATTTCAAGACAGACTGGGCTGTATGTTTCCCTATAGATGTAAATGCGTTATCAATTGAAAAAGGGCATTGTGACCAAGGTGAAAGCGACGGTAAGAAATCAGTGTATAGAGTAGGAATATCGATGCCTAGTTCGTAATGCAGAAAAATATTGAATTCGAATTTTATAATGAAAATACCACGGAGTGTAATTCTGCAATAAAACATCAAATAAGCTATATTTTACAATGAAAAATTGCTAGAATTGAATTTTATAATGAAAGCATAGCAGAATGCAATTTTGCAATGAAGCATCAAATAAGCCATATTTTATAATGAAAAATTACTAGAACTGAACTTTAAAATAAAAATATTTCTAAGCTGTATTTTATAATGAAAAACTGTCATTTTCGAATTTTATAATGAATGCATTATCGAATTATACTTCGAAATGAAAAGGCAAATCATGTTTCATAATAAAAAATATGCTCGAATTTAATTTCATAGTAAAATTTTGTAATGAAACAGCAAATCGATCACATTTTATAATGAAAAATTGCTAGAATTGCCCTTTACAATGAAAATCTTGTTAAATTGCATTTTATAATGAATTTAGTCGTATTTGTTTTATAACGTGAAAAAAAATATGTAATTACACTATATAATGAAAATGTGCTCAGATTGAATTGCATAATGAAATTACTGTGAGAGTACATCTTGTAATGAAAATACCAAAAATTGAGTTTTGTAATTCAAACTGTATTCAAGTAATCACATTTCATAATGAAAAATATTAAAATTGAATTTTATAACAAAAAATAAAAACGTAGTAAAAGTTATAAATTGTGAAAAAATAAATTACTTTTCATAATAAATAAATACTTGCATTGAATTTCATAATGAAAACATCACCGAGTTGCATTTCATGATGAAAATTGAAAAAAAATTACCTAATTACCTTTTGTAATGAAAATACCCAAAATAGAATTTTGTAATTTAAACTGTATCCAAGTAATCACATTTCACAATTAAAAACATTAAAATTGAATTTTATAATAAAAAATAAAAACGTAGTAAAAGTAATGAATTGTGAAAAAATAAATTACTTTTCATAATAAATAAATACTTGCATTGAATTTCATAATGAAAACATCACCGAGTTGCATTTCATGAAGAAAATTGAAGAAAAATTACCTTTTGTAATGAAGATACCAAAAATTGAATTTGTAATTTAAACTGTATCCAAGTAATCACATTTCACAATTAAAAACATTAAAATTGAATTTTATAATAAAAAAAATAAAAACGTAGTAAAAGTTATGAATTGTGAAAAAATAAATTACGAGTAGTTTTCATAATAAATAAATACTTGCATTGAATTTTATAATGAAAACATCGCCGAGTTGCATTTCATGATGAAAATGAAAGAAAAATTACATTTTATAATGATGAATGAAAATACTGAAAAAAATTATCTAATGAAAATTTGATTGATTTAATTTCTTAATGAAAATATAATCACGTAAAATTTTATGATAAAAATTCAATCAAGCTAAATTTCGCACTAAACCCTGAGCAAATCACAGTCCACGGCTAAATCGTAATTAAATCACGTTTCATAATGAAACTACAACCCAATCATTTTTGTTAACCATTCAAATGAGATTATTAAAATGCAATAATCAAATATGATCTGATTACATCACGACTGTAATTCGTAACCTAATCCAAACCAATTTAAATGACGAGATTTTACCAACAACCTGTACGAGTTCCGAGTGTCTGTACATATAGCTAGTCACCGGACCCAGGTGTTAATGGCTAAAGGAAGGTCGCCGAACTTGGATTTTTGCCAATTCGTGTAATTTCGATAAGTCAACATAGATTTGAATTCGGTTCGGCGAGCTCGACGATGCAAAGTCACGTTTAGCAGATCACCTTACAGATCTTTGGAGATTGCGCCCTTATTCCGTCTCCGAGTACGAATGACTTTTTCGCGACACCCTGTACAATGCATAACGCGACAACATAAAAAAAAACTAGTTTAATTCGTATTTTATTTACGTATTTGTGAAAAAATTTCGCTTAAAAGAATTTTTTTGCTTGAAAAGTAGTTCTTCGTTTTACACGTCGTCGCCGCCAATTGTAACTTGTTTAGGAACCTGTTCATTTCGTAATCGACTACACATCGTTGTAATGGTTGCGATTATCGTTTGCGCTAATTATTTCCATTTTTTTCTCTTTTTGTCTTTTAATTACCAACTCTTCGATTGCGTGCTAGCCGCTTACAATGGTAAATTCGATTTTTTTCTTTTTCGAAAAAAATAATATTAAAAACGACTTAATCAAGAATACGTGCTTTCTTGAAGTTATCAATCGTGATAGGTTCGTATATAATTACACGTTTTATATTGGTATTCGGTAACCATTCGGCTTATGAATCACGAACGAGGAGATATCTTACGTCCGAGTCATTTATACCGTTGCATCGGGTAGTTCTTTTTCTATCTTCTCGCATCGATCATAAATTAATCAACGATAGCGAAACCGTCACCTTCGACCGGCGGTTTATAAATGCGAACGAATTCGCGATCTTAATGACGCGTATGTGACGCTGCGTCCTGTGTCGAGACTCGCTAATCGAGTAATTTGGTCAGTAGGAATGACCGAATTGCCTGATTTGATTTGCATTCATGCACGATCCTCGTTCGTCGGTATTTTCGGCTTTCCTAAGGTTAACCCTATCGATGTCGCCGAAAGTTCTGATTTTGCTGTTTCTGGCAACCGAACAACGAACGCAGACCTTCTTCGGTAATGAGCTTATTTTTACGCAGGTAATCGTCGAACACATCTTGATGGTATTTTTACCAAGTTTATTGACGTTGATTGCAATTTACGGTCTGTATAATGCCAAATTGTGGCTGGACATGGATTGATGTGGTGATATTAGATATATTTCGTTTTTTTTTTTCGATTTAAATAACGAGATTTTTGTTTTTTCTCCTTTTAATGCAAAAAAAAAAACGCGAATTCAATGGGTGAAACCGGTGTAAAGATATTTACGAATTTCGATTTCGATTCTAGTTCATTAATTTCGTCACCAATTTCGAAGTTTCTTGTTTCCAATTTCGATACAGTTATTACGATTTTAATACATCGATTTCTCTATTTCGATAATTCGATTTTTTGATTTCCATAACGATATGTCAATTTTGGTATTTTGATGTCGATTTTTCGATTCCGATGTTGATGTTTAGATTTCGATATTTCGATTTTAATCTTTCGATTTTGATATTTTAATTTTTACATATCGATACTTCAATATCAATATTCTGATTTCGATTTTTATTTCAGTTCTGATGTTTCGATTTTGATAATGTGATGGGAATATTTCGATTTTTTGATTTCCATATCGATATGACGATTTTTCAATTTCGATTTTGATGTTTCAATTTTTACACATCAATATGTTGATTTTGATACTTCAATATCGATATTCTGATTTCGATTTTTCAATTTTTATTTCAGTTCTGATGTTTTGATTTTGATAATGTGATGGGAAGATTTCGATTTTTTGATTTCCATATCGATATGTCGATTTTTCAATTTCGATTTTGATGTTTCAATTTTTACACATCGATATGTTGATTTTGATACTTCAATATCGATATTCGGATTTCGATTTTTCAATTTTTTTTTTTTTTTTTTTTTTTTATTTGGTATTTAAAGTCACAAGGTTATATATATAACATAAAGTGACTTAACATATATATATTTTTAAATGTTATTTCAGTTCTGATGTTCTGATTTTGATAATGTGATGAGAATATTTCGATTTTTTGATTTCCATATCGATATGTCGATTTTTCAATTTCGATGTTGATATTTTGATTTCGATATTTCGATTTTAATCTTTTGATTTTGATATTTCAATTTTTACACATCGGTATGTTGATTTTGATATTTCAATATCGATATTCTGATTTCGATTTTTCGATGTTGATATTTTGATTTCGATATTTCGATTTCAATCTTTCGATTTTGATGTTTCAATTTTTACATATCGATATGTTGATTTTGATATTTCAATATCGATATTCTGATTTCGATTTTTCGATTTTTTGATTTCCATATCGATATGTCGATTTTTCAATTTCGATGTTGATATTTTGATTTCGATATTTCGATTTCAATCTTTCGATTTTGATGTTTCAATTTTTACATATCGATATGTTGATTTTGATACTTCAATATCGATATTCTGATTTCGATTTTTCAATTTTTATTTCAGTTCTGATGTTTTGATTTTGATAATGTGATGGGAATATTTCGATTTTTTGATTTCCATATCGATATGTCGATTTTTCAATTTCGATGTTGATATTTTGATTTTGATATTTCGATTTTGATTTTTCGATTTTCATCTTTCGATACTGATATTTTAATTTTTACTCATCGATTTTGATATCGATATGTTGATTTTGATATTTACGTAGATATCGATATTTCCATTTCCATTTTTCGATTTGGATGTCGCGATGCCAACGATTAGATTTCAAAAATTCGATTTTTATTTTTCGATGTCGATATTTCAAATTCGATTTTCATTTCTCGATTTCAACATTGATATTCAAATCGACAATTTCAAAAATATGGTTAAATATGGAAAAAAATCTCATTTCAAAGAATGAAGAAATGAGGGTAAAAGAAGTCATCTTCTTAGCAGAACTCAAGTACATCACAACTGATTTCCTCCCCCCCCCCTCAATCTGTAAAGTTATGGAATTATTCGGTCAAAAAAACAATAATCAAACTTAACCAAACCAACTACACTGACACATAAAATTACAATACAAGAGGAATTAATGATCCACCAAATATTTTACCAGCAACAACCTTAATCCGACCTCGTATTACTCAAAAATTCCCGAAACGTGTCGCCACCGTACAACGCAACCTCGACAGTGTTGCCAATTGTATAACCAACAAAATTTCGTTTCGATTGAAAATGCGACCCGCGTTCTCGCTATTTTTCAAATAAACGTGAACATCATCGACAACAACGATAATTACGAAAGATGACCTAAACACGTGGCATATTCGGAAATTGCAAAATGACGCGACATATTTACGTAGATGAGCTCCTTTAAAAGGGTAAAAAACCTCGAATCATCACTCGAAGATAATCACCAACTGGTAACTCGCAAAAGGAACTATAAAGAAATTCTGACTTGCATAAACACCTCGATGGCTCCCGGTTCATTGTAAACATCTTCCTGAACAATCTCCAAATACCTCTCAAGTCTTTGGAAACAACCAACCACGGACAGCAATCGATCTATCGAAAATCTTCGACAAAAATCCAGTTCTTCGACATGCTTTGGAATGCGTTCGGAAATGCGTAGAGTACCAATTTCCAATTACCCCGAGTACCATCTTCCATCTGCGTACGCGCCGTTAAAATAAATCAACGTTGTTCTCGACCATTCCGGTATTCGTTTTCATCCCCGAAAGCGTATTAACCGGTTCGGCCAACACCTGCGAGTCGCGGCAGGCGCACGAAAAAAGCCAATGTCGAGAAAACACGTCAGAAAATATCCTCCAAAGGGGGAATTCTGCTTCGGTGTTCAACGTGCAACGCAGCCTCGACGCACTAGGCCCCATTTTCCATTTGTTATTGTTCCTTCGCACCTGAAGGTCGTCGAAAAAGCCATCAGATAAGGGGAAAATTACAAGGTATCGTAATGGCACATCGGTAAGCCTCTTGGTAACTCACCACATTCGCTCGGATATGGTAAAATGCACGTTAATTATGATGGTTAGCTTTGGAAACGCATTCGCGCGTGATCACGTCGCGTCATTCGCGTCGAAACAACAATCCATTACGCTAATACGTCATCGGCAAGCGTCGGCGTGTTTTTCGGTATTTTTCGATTGAACTTGAACTTCCACACATCATCGATCTATACCAAAGATATCACCACTTGTCCCTAAGGCGTTCGCGGTCCGTTACGTAAACAAAATCACGTGTCCGACACGCACCTTTCCACCGCAAAACTGGTTGCGAAGCGTTGGAAAATTCGCGTACTCGCGCAGGCCTTGCGCGAGCACGCAGCAGCTCAGCCCAGACACAACAACGTCGAACAACGAGAAACGTGTACCGAAATTTCAAACATTTTCACCATATGGCCGCGCGTGCTTACGTAACCTCGTCGTTCGATGTCTTAATCCTATATAATTAATACGATTTAACGAGATACACCGGTGACATTTCGCGTAATTTACGCACACTCCGGCCTCTCGGCCACGAATCCTCTCGGGGCCATTATCGCCAAACCATTCTCAGTCCCTGCGCATGCGCGAATATCGTTTTCACAATATGTAAACAATACGCGAATACGATCGATTATGATCGAATCTTATGTAATATTTGAATAAGACAATTCACGCTTACATTTCACATATAATCTTGCATAATTCTCGGCATAATATCCCGATTAATCTCACCTTTGAAATTCGCGCACATATCTCGTACCTACGTTCATCGATATCTCGAAGTTTACCTCCCCCTCCTCTCGTAAATACTCTCTTATCGATACCTGAATAGAAATCGATCCCATTGGCGATTTCATTTTCGAACAAAACTCAGCTTCTGCGGTACATTACTCTCCCTCGATGGACCAAACAATACGATTTCAACGTTAAATCTAGGTCACTAGATGTCTCGGCGCTGCGCGGTGTCTTCACAGGTTAAATTTCGAGTTCAAGGTATCTCGTAAACGCTTTGACATATTTGCCAGTCGAACGATCAACGGCGCACATGGACTCGCGGGCTTGCATCATTCGTGTTTCTCCACACGTCCTTTTTTTTTTCAACTTCATTATTTCGTTGTTATTTTTTATTAAAATGGACATGTAAATACGAGTTCCCTGCCTCCCCACACCGCTTTCAATGTTGTTCGTGACACCGTCCAGCGTTACGTACGCGGTCCGGTTGTTTATCGTGTAATACCGCACGAGGTGAAATAGGCAAAACATCTAACACGTGTTGAACACGTGACGCGATCTCGATGCCTTATTTTCGTGCGCGTTAGAATTGGAAATTAGTCGTTTTACCTTGTCGTAAATGATGTATGCAATTTGTTGGAACGCCGTGTTGTTTAGGATGCCTCGGGATGATACCGTAAGGTGTGATATTTTCGTGTCAACGGTGTTGCGGCCATCGTGGTTTTCGGCGAATTCCTGCCAATGTGATGAAAACAAACGTGCATTAGAATTGCTCGGTTTATTTCGATTCACTTATTCAATCTATGAACATAATTATACGAGTGAATAAAAAAAAAGAGCACAAATAAGTCAAATCTAGCTTTGTTTATTTATAAATTTCCAAAAATGAGAGAAAAAAATTTCATTTTCGAAAAACAAAAAAAATGGAACAGAAGGTTCAATGCAATGAAAAATTTACATCAGAAAATGCGAAATAGGGCGAAAAAAATTACATCTATTGACGCGATAAACGAAAAATCAGTAAAAGAAAAAACATTACGAAAAATATAATTTTTAGTCAATAAATAATCAAAAAAATCTAATAAACATTTTTTAAAACAAAAATTGGCTCGAAATAAAAGTGAAATAAAGCCCGAAAATAACAATATAAATCACATGTTTTTCAAACGAAGACCCTTAAAATCAAGCAAATTATCTCCATCGTCAAAAAATTGACCAAGCTGCTCCAAAAAAAAAATAAAAATAAAAAATATAAATTGAAAATTAATAAAAAACGAATTGATAGATCAACATGTAACGATGAAAAAAAAAACACATTCACAAAGCATAGTTTTTCAAACTATTTGAAAAAAAAATTAAAAAGAAAAAAAACATTAATCTGGCGAATTAGATTTTGTGGTCTAAAATCGTCAAAAAAATTGCCAATATTTAAAATTTTCAAATTCAATCTGACCAACGTAAATTTTCCACGACCTCTAAACGTGTCTCTCTTTTATTCACATTTTAACTTAATTTTTTTCATCATTACAGTTTTCGACAACTTCCTCCATTTAAAAAATATTAACTTTTTTACATTAATGAATATTTTATCAAAATTACCCAAAAAGTGTATAATAAAAAGTACTAAAAAACCAAATACGAAAAAAATGGGGAAAAAAAGTTCCGAAAATACATAGAATTTATGGTTTTACATGTCAACCAAAAGTTAGTAGTCTGGACATTATGAAGGGGAAAGGGGGGGTAGGCCGTAAAAAACCTCGAAATAACTTTTCCTATGACCTTCGTGTAAATAGATCTCCAAAAAAAAATTATACCATCACATTTTCTTCAATATTTAAAAATACAAATACACGTATTATTACTTAAATAGACACAATAGGACAATCAACAAGAATAAATATTTTACAAAAACATAAAAGAAGAAAATTATGGAAATTACTAAAAAAAAATGAAACCTCCACAAAGACAATTTTTCAACTAACAACCGTCCAAAAATTTAACTACCCAAATTCGTATCAAAATGAAAATAAAACAAAAATCGCACCTCTTGATCTGACCTTTTCACAATAAATGTTTTATTACTTCCAAGACACCTTGTTAAATTTGACACCAATTTCAATAAAATTTTGCATTCATTTGTTATTCCTAAAAACAGGTCATTTCGAATAGCTATGAAGTTTTGTCAACAACCATCGTAAAATACGAATTAGGCTATTTAATTAATTTTTAATAAAATCAGACAATTTATTGGTCACGAAAGAGGTTACCAACGCAATACTTTCGTTCGTTTTAAAATATTGAACGGCGAGCCAATTATTTTAAAATTTTTTCAATTTTTTTTGTCACAAAAACACTAAAAATAACGCGAAATTACCAGTTCGATAATTTATTTACAAAAATATTACAACTGCATTACTCCCCTCCCCTCCTCTTCCTACAACAAAACCATCACACTTTTGTAAATAAACAAATCAAACTCGTCGAATCGTCGCTTCCACGACGAAATCCTGCACTTTATCCGTCCGGGGACGGAACAAAGGCTCGAAATCCCATTACACGCGACCTTGTCGCGCAATACCTCGACCATTATCCCTACACATCGTCGGATAAAAACTTCACCGGGAATTTAAAATGAATTCGTCGAGCATGAATATGCATAATCGTTCCGAGGGACAACACATCGCGTGTCTACCTTTTGAAAACTATCTTTTGCATAAATAATACACGCCGGACGAATCGATACAGACAATCGCCGACGTCGGGGAAACATCGAACACACGCCGAACTTCGGTCCGCGGAGGTAGTTATGACCGCGCGTTAAACACGTCTAAATGGCCAAACAAACGTAACCTTCGTAATGGGCGATCCGGACGATGCATCTAAGACGAGCGTGGACGCCGAGGAGCACGATGAGACGGAGACGCGAAAACAGGATTCCATCTTAGACGCCATTAGTACGGAAATCTCGGAAAATTTCCGATTCATCGATGACGAGTTGAAAACCGATGAACAACACGACCATATGGACAGGTATGGAAACCGTGTGTGCGTTCGCGAGGTGTAACTTGTATATAAAAAAAAGAGAAATAAAAAAAAAGCACTGGAAAGGCCCAAACCACTTCTTCTCCTTTCGCTGCATCTCAACCCAATGAACTTCTACGACGCGTAGACGCAATTAACCCTCTTCGCAATCGCATACCAGTTCAATCTAACAACCTTGATCACATAACTGAAACCGCAACTCGAGACCGTCGCTTCAGACAATTGGAAATCCGTGAATGTAAAGGCTACTGACCCGAACCTGTTTCGTATTGGCCATCGGGCCGGAAATATCGGATCCGAATACCTTATTGGGATTAACATCGCGAGCCATCCCCATCCAGCTCATCCATAAAGATGGTGTAAACGCGTTAAAAAAAAGCTTCGACTGAATCCATTATTACGTAATGCCTCCCAAAACTAGTTGGGCAAATTAGTAATTTGAAAAGTGACTCGTAATACGATCGACCTCAGATGAACGTTTACAAGTGAAATCCTATGAATTAATTCAGCGATGCTAATTCGCGTCCAGGAAAGATAAACAAGGACTGGTTTCCTTTTCTAAAGCTTCCAAATATTTATTTGAATTTTCGCTCCGGTCAGGTAAATAAGGTCGCGATATCGTAAGTGGAATAGCGATAAAACAGGAGGCCCGTGAGGGCAACTGCCCTTGGTATCTTCATCGGGGTATGTTACCATCATGTATTACGAACGAAATGTATCATACTGAGAAAATATCAAATTGAAAATAAAAAATTTTAAGTTTTCGACCCTTACGTCATTTTTTTGGTGAATCAAAACATCGAAAAGTTCTGTTTTTTGCTAAAAATGTAGGTAATATATGTAATCAGTTTTTCGATTATCGATACATCGATAATCAAAGTCTCGATTAAGTAAACAATACATCGATTTTTTATGTTTGGTACTCAAGTATTAATTTTACAATATATCGATTTTTATGCAAATATTGATACCTCGACAATGAAATTTTCGTTCAATTTTACAATGATTTATACTCAAGTATCGATTTTACAACCATCGAAATTTCGATCACCCAAGAATCGATGTTAAAATCATCTAGACATAGATTTTTCGATTATCGACACGATTGATAACTGATAAGATCGATATGCGATAATCGATTCATCAATGATGTATACAATACATCGATTTTGTGATAATTGAAATATCGATTTTACGTTATTTTGATTTTTTGATTGAAGATCGATTTTATGAAATATCGATTTTTCCATCCTCTGTCCACGGATTTTTCGATTATCGAAATATCGATAATCAAATTTTCGATCATGTTGATGCTAATTTTTCGATCACCCAAGAATCGATGTTAAAGTCATCTAGACATAGATTTTTCGATTATCCTCACGATTGATAACTGATAAGATCGATATGCGATAATCGATTCATCAATGATGTAAACAATACATCGATTTTGTGATAATTGAAATATCGATTTTACGTTATTTTGATTTTTTGATTGAAGATCGATTTTATGAAATATCGATTTTTTCATCCTCTGTCCACGGATTTTTCGATTATCGAAATATCGATAATGAAATTTTCGATCATGTTGATGCTAATTTTTCGATCACCCAAGAATCGATGTTAAGATCATCTAAACATAGATTTTTCGATTATCGACACGATTGATAATTGATACGATCGATATTCGATAATCGATTCATCAACGATGTAAACAATAATCAATTTTGTGATAATTGCAATATCGATTTCACGTTATTTCGATTTTTTGATTGAAGATCGATTTTATGAAATATCGATTTTTCCATCCTCTGCCTACGGATTTTTCGATTATCGAGATATCGATACTGAAATTTTCCATTGGGTAATCGTCGATATATCGATAATCGAATTATCGATCAAGCGTACAGATTAATCATAATACTCGAATATAGATTTCACGATCATACAAAAATCGAATTTTCGATTATCAAAGCGTTTTCCTGGCGTAGAAAATTGATCCAAGACGCGATCTATTATTTATTTTGAGGTAATTTTTCGGATTTTTCATCATACTCCCCTCAACCTCTTCTCTCTCAATCATCAATACAAATTCAATTGCAGCTAAGGTGACTGTGAGAACAAAAAAAATCGAATTACTCATGACCCATCCTCTTCTGGTCTCCGGAACGTATTCAAGTTGCAGAAATAAAATTTCAGAATTCAACTCGAGGGTACACTTCACAGGCCAAGATTTTATCCAATTCACGAAGCACTTGCGAAGTGCAAACACTAGTTTGCATATGCAAAAAGAACTAAGACACTTGAGATCTTCCGTAACACCGAAGTTATTTCCGTTTTCACACCTCTCGTTTTCTCTGCACCGCAAAACATCACATCCACCGTATTCTGTAAATATTCCATCGCTAATTGAACACGCCATCGTCGCGTCATAAAACACACGCGCATTTTGGCCCCATCCATCGACTAATTGTGAAAAAAAAACACCACCAAACGAGCAACAGCAACAAGTGATCAACTTGTTGATCACATCGTGGAATAAATTTCAACGCGGGCTTTTCATGTATAATACATCTCGGTAATGATATTTCGCACGGCATCGCTGACGTGATAACCAACACGGATCAAGTTCAAAAGCAACGACCTTTATGATTTGCCGAGCTAATTTCATGAAAAATTCATCAACTCGGTTATTAAACGAGCTTATTCACCACCTTTTTCGCGTTTACGCGGTATACGAGTATTTCCGCGAATATGGTAATAAAATCGACCGCCACTGACATTGTAATAAAAGATGCGAAATTTCGTAAAATTAGCCAAATATACTTTTCGCGGTTCGGCGATTTTGTTTTATTTTTTTCTAGTCGAAATAACAAGCGAGATGCATTATCGTGATGTAAATCTTCGAATTGTTTCCGGGTCTTGACGCGAGACTTAGATGGGGGTGTTGTAAATCACCTGTTTCTACTTTTCTTACAAATTGCGCGTAAAATGGCCGTTTAATTGGGCACGTGCTTGTGGGGAGGATTGATGGTGTGATCAAATATACGAGTCCTTGATGAATCATGCTCATAGTCATTAGTTGATCCATTCTACGAACTGAAGATTTGTCGAATTAATGGTTAGGAGAAGAGGATGGAACGTCATTAAGGGGAGAATATTAAAGAAAAATTATAGATCTCTAAATTGTACTTGGAAAATTGAAAAAAAAATCATAAAAATATAGTATCGTCATCTAAAAGTCATAGAAATTCGAAAATCACCTAAAAACGTTAAATCAACTTGTCAACGCGTCACCACTGATAAGCAATTTGCGTAAAAATTTTTCAAAACCAACTTGAAATTTTTTCCTCAAAAAGTACCTTTGTGACCTATCAAAATAGGTTAAAATTTCACGCAGAAGGCAAATATGGACATGGATTTTTTCTCGAAGTGAAATTTTCTCATATTGTTACAAAAACTTATATTTTAAGGACAAATAATACTAAAAAATTTCCATATCTCGTGAAATATGCCAAGTAGGCAAAAATCACACATAACTAATCTGGTAGAAATAGTCAAATGCCAACAGATAGTTCATGTACAATTTCTGCCTATCAGCACAATTAAAGGAGAAAATCAATGTTGAAACTTTGAAAGTGCGCATTCCTGCGCTGGAATTCCGACGATCCATCTTCGGTACATTTGACAGTTACGTGTTAATATTGACGATATTAAGTAACACGCGAAGATATACGTCCACGTTGCGGGTACACGCGAGTGTACCTCCGCGTCCATATGTAGCTCAAGGTGACAATTCTATCTGTTCTATTGACCGTCAAATAGCACACGGCGCGGTTTTGTTTTTGGTGGCTAATCGATACCGATCAATCGATGGCATCCCAGATCGACGTATCTGCGACGACAACACCGTCGCTCGGCCATTTTCACGAAAACGTCGCGGCGATGTCCGAGTTAAGGCGTAAGGCCGAGACGTTCGTGACAGGATGTACGATTTCCTCGACGGCGGCGTAATTCAGCTAATTTACGTAATTACCGTACGACAATCTTCGTGTATGCACATGTAAATAATTACGAGCAATTAAACGCCGCTGTCGTGGCGGTGCTGCGTGCGTGTACGCGCAGCGTGTTATATCGCGAGCCATTTTTCATTTTAAAATCGGTCAATTTGTATTCGCCGTTTGGTGAAATTTTTCAGCCGATTGTCGCGTCGACCTTGGCCGAAGAAAATCTCCAAGCCACGCGATTCCGAATCCGTCAAGCTACCGTTGGCCAATTACCGGCGATGAAAAATTAGCCACACCGTTGTCGATGCTAAATTATCAAATGTTAGCGCACAGTTATTTTCATACATGAGAATGTCGAAGGAAAAAAAATACCGCGTACACGTTACAATGGTAATTTGAAGGTTCAACGTTATAACGCGCCGCCGCCGTTAAGACTTTAATTGGACGCCGACGCTGCGAAATCGTCGGTCGGCCGTACCGTACGCGATGATTAGCAACTACCAGTTGTATTATTAATAACTATTGTTATTTTTCGAGGTGAGCGTTTAGGCAGAAATGCTCGTTATGGCGGGATATATCGTCGAAGAGCCATCGATCTTTGATTTTTTTTTCCCGCCAAATCGGTCAATTATAGCCTTTGGCTTTTGGATGCGGTTACCGACGATGACTAGTGACATCGTTGAGTTCGATGGGGATGGAAGTGGATATCATTTGGAGGTTCCTTCCGTCCTCATTTCGCCTTTGGTGTTAAGCTTTGACAAGTCATTGATTCGGGGAAGTGTAATTTCGACTGTTTTTTTTTAATTTTTTTGTGTTTCTCTGCAAAATAATTCTTTAATGGTTTTTAAGGGAGAATTCTCAGAAAATATGCCAAGTTTTCTTTTTTTTCAGTAGGTGGAATTACCACAAAATATTTTATTTAACTACAAGTCTGAATTTCCGCTCAAATCAATCAATTTGAAGTAGTTTTCTTTTTCATATTGATCCTTCCAAAAGAGCGTCCGATTTCAACAGGAAATTCCTTCGAGAAAAGTCGAGGAATTTCATTTTTTTTTTAAAAAAACGTAAAATTTCAAAAATTCACCTCATACGCGTACATACCTCGCTTTAGCCTCTTCTCATAGAAAAAAAATTCTTAAACATTTAAAAAATTAAAAATCCTAGAAAATTGTAGAAAATTATTCTGAAAAATTATTAAGAAAACTAAACAAAATTGATTTCCATTTCGCGTCAAAAATTTAAAAAAAAATTGAAACTTTGAAATTCAAACTTCAAATATTCATTTCAAAATCTTAAAAAAGTAAAAAAAGTAATTAAGTAGTTAAAATAAAATTGAAAAAACACAAGTTCAAAATCGAGATATTTGAATCGAAAAATCGCTATCAAAACACTAAAATATCAGTTGAAAATCAGAATATTGAAATCAAAACATTAAAATAACAAAACACAAAATCAAAACTAAAACATCGAAACGGAAATGTCGAAATATCGAAATCAAAATATTGTGGAAGAATCGAAACATCTAACCGAAAAATAAAAACTTTAAAATCGAAATATCTGAATCAAAATATTGATATAAAAACATCGAAATATCGATAGAAGCATCGAAATACAAAATCGAAACTAAAATATCGAAAAGGAAACATCAAAATATCGAAATCGAAATATTGAGGAAAAATCGAAACATGTAAATCGAAAAATCAAAACTTTAAAATCGAAATTTGAATTAAAAAAACGATATCAAACTATCGAAATATCGAAACGAAATCGATATGTTGAGATAAAAAAATATTATTAAAACGTTGAAATACAAAATCAAAACTAAAACATCGAGATTGAAATGTCAACATATCAAAATCGAAATATCGTAATTAAAACATCAAAACATCAAATTCGAGGTGTTTATATCGAAACATCAAAATAAAGCCATCGAAATCGAATTATTATAATCGATATATTGAAACGGAAATTTCAAAATCAAAACATCGATACCAAAATATCGAAACTTGGAATATCAAAATCGAAATATCGAAATAGAAATCGATAAATCAAACTGTAGGCAATAAAATTGAAAAATCGAAATACTAAAATGGAAATTCTAAAATTAATATATCAAGATTAAAATATCGATATCAGAACATCGAAATCGAAATATCAAAATCGAAATGTATACTTTTGATTATCGATATCGGATAATTGAAAGCGAGTTATGAAAAAAAAACACAAAATTTAAATATGTACTAAAATTTGCCAACACAGATTGAAATAACTATCAAAATCGATATTTCGTATCAAAATTCATGGAAATTTAATCATCGAAATATTTGAATTTAACTATGGAAATCGAGATATCAAAATCGAAGTGTCGACGTAAAAATGTCAAAGTCCAATTACTACTGATGAAAAATCAAAATAACGAAATCAGATCATCGAAATCGAGACCAAAACATCGAAATCGAAGCATCAGGAAGGAAATATGGAAACGTCGTAAAAACATTGAACGAAAATTTGATTTTTGAATTTCAAATACACGGATTTTGGACTGCTCTCTTTGCCCCCTCCCCTCCTCTCCATATAAATCACATCGTATTCTCTACGAAATTCTAAAATTCCAAACCGTAGATTGAAAATAGCGCAAATCACGTGTGAAAGAAATACTTTACTTCTTCAAAAACCCTCCCAATCAGAAAAACAAACCCCACGTGTATGCAGTCCACCTGATGACCACGTGCTCGCGAAAAACGCTTTTGTGGAAAAAAAATTCCAACCCGTAACGGACACGTTCGAGGTTAACGGACTCGTCAAACGAACAGGATATCCTCATTATAAATTAAAATATTCTAATAAAAATTTAATAAAAATTACTCGAGTTCCACAGCGACGGCAATCGCCATCGGACGACATTAATTGTTAGCGAGTATAACTCAAGACGTCAAATTCTACATCTTTCATCACGTATTTAGTATACTTGGTTAAGTGGCTTCGTAATCCGATTAAGTTCTCAACGAATTTCGTAACTTTGCCGCATCGTTGCCCATCGTAAAAAGGAATTTTCCGGCCTCGCGACGAGCTCTATGCGTCCACTACACACCGACGGGCAACAGGTGAACATACACGTCCTCTAAAAACCTTTTGATTATCCTGTTCGCGTATATAAAATTGATCACCTTGTCTGTGATATGAAAAATATCACGATATGGCGACGAATTTACCGCCTAAATCGTACACGACGTTACACACGAAGCCGAATCATCCCACGTTTCGGATTTTTATGCACTTTTTATTATCTAAATATCCTTCAAATTTTCTCTTTCGCCGTTGTATTCGCGACGAGCATTATTTTTCAATTTTATTACGACGCTCGCTTTTACTCGTATTCGCGGTCGTAGGAAATTTACGAACGTACTTCAGGGTGATTTACCTGTGGACACGGTGCACGCGCGCATCCTTTCAGCACACGTACATCATTCAATGTTAACCAGTGGCTAAACGAAAAATTCCGCGAAAATAGCAACCCTCTTTTTGTTTCGAAAGTGAACAAACTTGACTCGCCGATGAATCCGATAAAACACGACCTAATTTCGCATGCGGATGATATTTCTGAGAAAAATTTTTTCAGGAAATTAGATGCGTGGTCGAGACACCATTAGATAATACAGTTAACAAGTCACGATCGAGATAGATTATTATGAAATAGCGTGGTATTTGTCGTTTACCGAAGGACGTACGATATTTGAATAATCTCGTTTTTTTTTTCTTTTTGTTTCGTCAAATAGTAATAATGAAAAAACGAACAAGAGAGTACTGAAAGTACGCGAAAATAAATATTAAACGATCGGAATAGAAATAGAATGATGTAATGACGCGAGAAAACGTTCGACAAACAATGCGCCGCAAAACATCGGAAAATTTATCGCTCGAGGCATTCATCGAGCACTTGCGAATCGTTTGCTCGCGTTCGGAAGGATTTGAAAAAATTACGTCACCGGATTCCATTCGCAAAGCGAGTTCATTCTTTCAAAAGACCGATGAACCATTGCGTAGTGTTCAGAAATTGAACGAAAAATCGTTCAACGATGAACTTGATAGAATGAATCAACCGCGAACGACATTGAAAAATTTTCCATAAAAGAGAACCGCGGAAAATCATTTACATCGACTGATAATTATCAAATAATCCATATGATTAATCCAGGAGAAGTAAACAAACAACAAAATAAATCGATTTATTTTCGAAACATTGAAATCGATACATCGAATTCGAACTCGAACTACGAGTAAACTATCGAAATTGAAGCATCGAAATCAAAGAATTAAAATTCACAGTTGTGAAAATTGAAGTACTCGTATTTTAATCGAATTACCGAAAGATCAAAATCGAAATGTTCATTTTTTTTATCAATATTAAATAATCAAAAATAAATTATCAAAAAAAACTCGATTATCAAAATCGATACATCGAATCAGAATTATCGAAATTTTGAAATCGACATGTTCATTTTTGATTATCAATATTAAATAATTGAAAGTAAATTTCAAAAAAAAACATCAAAATTTAGATATTAAAACTCGATTATCAAAATCGATGTATCGAATCAAAATTATCGAAACTTTGAGATCGAAATGTTCATTTTTGATTATCGAAAATAAATTATTAAAAAAAAACATCAAAATTTAGATATTAAAACTCGATTATCAAAATCGATATATCGAATCAAAATTATCGAAATTTTGAAATCGACATGTTCATTTATGATTATCAATATTAAATAATCGAAAGTAAATTATCAAAAAAAAACATCAAAATTTAGATATTAAAACTCGATTATCAAAATCGATATATCGAATCAAAATTATCGAAATTTTGAAATCGAAATGTTCATTTTTGATTATCGAAAATAAATTATCAAAAAAAAACATCAAAATTTATATATTAAAACTCGATTATCAAAATCGATATATCGAATCAAAATTATCGAAACTTTGAGATCGAAATGTTCATTTTTGATTATCAATATTAAATAATTGAAAGTAAATTATCAAAAAAAAAACATCGAAATTTAAATACAAAAACTCGATTATCAAAATCAAAATATCGAAAATAAATCAAAATCGATACATCGAATCAAAATTATCGCAATTTAAACGTCAAAGTCAAAACATTTAAATTCAACTGTGAAAATTGAAGTATAAAATCGAGATATCGAAATCGAAATGTCATTTCTACGTAATTATTAAAATTGTAATATTAAAACTGAATTATCGAAGCAAGAGCAACAAAATTCAAGGATAAAAATTTACATATCGAAATCAAAGTTTCAAAGATAAATAATCGTAATCGATATATGCACATCAAAATAAAAATATGAAAATTGAATAACAAAAATCGAAAAATCGAAATTGAATCATTCAACTAAAAAAGTCAAAATCGATACATCGAAATCAAATTACTGTAATAAATATACAAAGGTCGAAATATGAAAACTCAATAACGATAATTGAAATACACAATCGAAACAAATCAAATTCAAATTCGAGATTAAGACGTGAAACTGAACAGTTGAAATTACAACATCGCAATGGAAACATCAAAAGTGAACTATCAAGATCGAAATATCGAAATCGAAACATCGAAACATCACACTCTAATTATCAATATCGAAACTCGAAATTAAATAATCTGATTTAAACATCGAAATTGAAAATAATCGATTTCGAATTTACGATCGAAATATCGATAGTCGGCGCGTAAAAACCAAAACATCGAAGTTGATCTATCGAAAATCATAAACAAAATATCGAAGATTTACCATTCGGATTGAAATATCCAAATTGAAGCATCGAAATCAAAAATCGAGCCAAATTATCGAAATCGAAATTCGAATTTTTTTTGAAAACATACAAAACGAAATTTTAGCTTTAGATTTTAACTATTAAAAAATGTCGTTCGATGGTGATTTTCTTGCTGAAAAAATCTACGAATTACCCGACCATTCGAACAAATCGTTCGCGAACGACTGGAAAATACTTTCCTAACGCAATATTTGGACATCTTATAAATATATCTTCTGAGTCAACCTTTCAAATACCTATCATTGAATCCATCTGTCTTTCCAGCGCCTTCATTTATTCCCAAAACTACACACATCTCCCAAAACACCAAAACCCCCTGCAATTTCGCAAGCACACACGAGCCATCTCGCAAAACAACAATTTTCCTCGCTTCCCAAGGTAAACCCACCCTCCGATGACGTTCGCCAACCGCACGCCAAACAAAAGCTCTAATTTTTCTTACCCTCGAGTAACAATTAAGATTTCGCGATTGACGCGAGCCGCGCAGCTCTGCCGTATAATTAGGAAACATATTAGACGAGTATTCGAGATCGCCGTGTGAGCGGGATTAAAAGCGAGAGAAAAAAAAAGATAAAAACATACACGTCAGGCTAGTCGAAGTGATACTCGTACGTTAAAATTACGGTTACAAAAACTTACTAACCTTCGCCAGATTAGAAGGTTTTCACAACAAAATACTTAGCTTAGGTGGCAAAGAGGTAATATCGATCATATGATTATTAAAATTACACCAATTTTGCCCGCGCGTTCTTATGCGTCATCGACGCATCTCTCACTCTCGCTATGCGCCTCGCACACACACACACACACACACACAATCAAATAAGTTTCGTAAACAAATCACCTAGAAGCGATTTACCAAAGCTAACGTTTTAGTAACCTTACGCACGTTCGATATAAATATTGATAATTACTAGTACAACACGAAGTCACGTATTAAATAATTCGTAATTAAACTCTATTTCAACTTTTACATCTAACGAATTGTATTTTCTTTCTTTATGTTTTAGGTAAGTGTAATCTTGTAATCGAATTCACGAAAGTCGTCTATCGAAATACAGTTTCCATTTGTATCGCATCCAAAAGATGTTCAACACTCAAGAGTAACGTTCGTCGTCTTATCAATTTACTATACGCATAGTACACCTAAGAATTGCCACTGAAACTCATTCCGAGTCTATTTATACGAACAAGTTTCCTCGACCTTCTACTTCTCGTAGGATGTTGCGTCGTACCGAGATTATTTTTGTTTTTCTTCATATTCGCGTTCATTTTCCACCCTCTTTGCCTCTTCGCCATCGTTATTCGTTAATATTTGTATACACACGCTGCTCCATCATTATAATGCAATTTGATTACCTCTTATTTTTACGATTACCCAGCGCGAACGTAGACAATTAACCGAATAAGATACCAATGTACGAACAAGCGAAAAAAATACTAGGAATTTGAGCATAAGGATTATTAACGTGTTAGATCTGCGTATGAATACAGATATTCTCTCGTTCTGCGAATTTCTATAATTATCATTTCGTCATTTCATCAGAAAAATTCGCCAGCGCATCAATCATTTGCACGTATTTATAGAAGTGACCATCTTTCAGCGGATGGAGAAATGAGACAGAGAATATTTCGAGGTAAATATTTTCAAAAATAATCCAATTACGAAAAAATTTGTACGCTGATATTTCGAAAATATTTCCTATTTTCTTTTTTTCATTTCGAACCAACGATACGTTGCAGAAATCGAGTAAAAGAGGAGGGGAGGGGGAAGATCCACGAAGAAACGAGTAGGCTACTTGGAAAGATTTCGGGTGTATTTTAAAAAATTGCGGAGACAGTGAAATATGTAATTGAAAAAAAAACTAAAATCATCATCAGATCAAATTAAACAAAATTTGGGGTAATTTCGAAATCATGTTTTTTTTTTTTTTTTTGAAATCAATTCCAAAAATAGTGTAAAAAGATTCGAGCCTTTTTTTTCAAAAGCACTAAAAATATACCCGAGGGATGCTCATAAATAATCACAAAAATGAACATCTTTCGCAAAAATACCTCAATTTATTCAATTTTCAAATGAATTTTTTTAAATAATTTTTTTTGAAATTAAATTAATAGTTTGGTAAGTTTTTATCAAAAATTAAATACGAATTACTGTAAAATCATTGAAAACGGAAGTGAGAATTAACAAACAAATCTTCCTCCCCCCCCCCCAAATAGGCATTATTATATGCTAAATTTGTTTGTTGCGTCTTGTGAAATAAGCGCCATATTCTTAAGTGGTTTCAGTTACACTCCCCCCCCCCGTTTTGAACAACCCCAATTTACGATGAAAATTTCCGTTGCCAATAATACATATTAATAAAAATAAAAATGAAAAATATATTTTTGACATTTAATTTAATAATGAAAATGGAAAATTCTCCAAAAAATGTTTTGTTCTTTTGGAAAAAGAATTGTTAGGATAAAAATATTTCCAAAAAATTTACAATTATGTAGGTAGTTCTCCAACTCTTGAACTTTCGGACGATCATTCTGCCCCCCCCCCCCTCTAGATCATTCACATGGAATTATAATCGATAAATATACAAAATCTTGGCAATGAAAAAAATCATATTATTAAATTAAAAAATCGATACAAATTGAACATAAATATTGAAAAAAGTGAGATACACTTACCAATTGAAGAAGGAAAACAGTTGAAGTTTTCAAACATCTCATTTCAAATTCTGATTCCTGAAAAAAAAAAAAGATGAGTAAAAATACTCAAAAAGTGATAGAGCGAAAGATAATAGTACAATTTCAACTTAATTACGTACAAATCAACCCACACTTCTAAAATTGTCATCATCAAAATATTTCTCATTTTTCATAAAATCCCGACAAATTCCAGTTGATTGATTATTTTCACAAAAAATGGAGGAATCATACTCGTATTTGATTCAATAATATGGCAACAAACCTCAGATTTCCAGAAAAGTGACATTGAAAAATTCACAAAAAATGTAAATGAATCGAACCTTATACCTAAAAGTATATTATTCACTTTCTGTGAATTTTTAGCTTCCCATCCCCTCCTCTATTTGCTTCAATATATTTGCATACTAAAATGTGGGTACTGGGTACTTTAAAGCTGCTACCATTGAGATCAATTGAAGAAAATTTTATGTTATTTAGGTAATACTTATCAACCCCCTGCCCCCCGCCCCGCTTACGTTCATCTTTTCCTCATCATTATACCTATGCTGTGAAATTCAATTGAACATACTTGATTTAAAAAAACAACGAGGGCAGGGGTGAGGAGAATGGAAAAAATACCTCTAAAAATACCAGAAAAACGTGAGGAAACCCCCCAAAAAAATGTCTTCGTGTTTCTTTCATTTTAAAAGGTCTCATCTTAGCTCCAACGCTCTTGAGAAACTTCAGGTTACACCGACAAAATCTAGAAATCTCCAAATGCCCATCTAAAATACCCAAATCGCCACCGATCATTGTCTTAGATGCTTCGGATCCACCCACACTACAAATCCGCCAGTCACGAGACCACATAATTCTCCAGAACCCACTGATTCACGGTCCTTGGCGAATCACTCGCTGTAACTCGCTTATACCTGCTACGAAGAAACCCGATGATAAATTTTGCTGATTACGCGAAAGTTCGAGCCCGCATCCCTACCCAGTCCATCTTCCGACAACGAATACCGCCACCGCCGCATTAAAACGCAAAACGACGTTATCGGCGTTATCATCGTAAGCGCCAACGAAACTTCAACCGAATTTAGCCACAATCATAATTCGCATTATAATCACGACCTTCCACATCCGCTTTCAGATCGTACATTCGGCCCAAACATGTACTATATCGCTTTACAACCGCGCGTCATCCGCGATGCGGCAAATTCGACGTCAACAATAAGACGTCTCCGACACCTTATGGAAACTTCCCACACGAGAGCGTCGTTTACACCAAAAACGCCGCGGCAATCGCGCGCATACGCCGCGATACTTCGAAAGTAAAACCAATGTCGTCGAGAAGAACTTCCTGATATTTCGAACTAGAGCAGGAAGCACAACTAATAGGACTTCCTTCAAACGAGTCTTCGCCGGCCACATAAGTAGGGAGGAATTTACGCGTTTACGGAGTTATGCAGAGTCATATTACAAAGACGTACGCATACATGGAGCTATGTAGAATGCCCGCGCGTCGTCCACCGCGTTATTAGCTGAAATATTCCTCAAGGTTGTCTTTTTTTTCGTTACCTGTTCTTATTTTTTCTCACTTCATCACCGATTGAAAACCCACCTCAAAGGTCATTGATTTTGAAATTGTACGAAATTTGAAAAGCAGAAACATTGACGAGGTTGAGGACATGCGCCACGGGAGCTACGTCGATGATTTATTAACGTGACGAAGTAATGGAAAAAAAACCGCCGTAATTACACGTTTTATCAATTTCTTTTACGCAATAAAAACCAACCCGGCTTACGAAAAGTCATTTTTCTCGCACCTGTTTCGCACCTTAGACATTTTCCCCTTCGGTGCGTACTCTTCGCGCGCTACAGACACAACCAAAGGCACTTGTCTCGATGCACGTTCGCAGAACATCGGCCAACGAGTAGAAAAAAATCTACGCCGCGTACTCGACGAATCCTTGACATCTCAAACTCTGGTTATAATTCGATTTCCAGTTAAATATTTACGCAACTATCGGGCGCGCTGTATTGGTGGTACAACGATGTTTACATTAACACTACTTTCTCTTCGACTACTCGACTAGGCTCTGGCTATAGTTGCTAATAGCGGTATGTTGCCCCGCCGAGTGTTATCCAAGTCGAGTGGTTTTAATTGGTCGGTATTTGGGTTGAAATTTTTTTTTCATCTTTAATTACTCCAACTCGGCCTAAGGTTTACGTCATCTTCGACCAGACGCGACGTCCCGATAGGTACAGGCTCAATATGTACCATCGAGTTCTTTTCATCGCAAAGCACCGACTCGAAAATTTCCATCATAAGAGATACCACACATTCTATTTCCTTTCGTTTCTATTTACTCGATCATCGATTTGCGAACAAGGTGCGGCGGTGTATCTTCAAGTACCCGAAGTTCGACATTTACGTCACAGGTAGCAGCTGTACTACGTCATTATGTACAATTCGATTACGTGTAAGGCAGTGTACGCATCCTTTTGGATTTGTGTGCGTCATCTTGTAATATGCGCTTAATTAACGCCGCTTTATATTGCGCGATTCCGGTACGAGTAAGTTTTTCTTTCGCGTTATATTCGCGTATTTAAAAAAAAAAAATAGAAAATCTCTAACGCACGTAACTCTTACACCTTTGTAAGCGGTTTGGCATTGGCAATGAGAACATTGAAATTTTTTTGTCGAATACGAGCTGACGTATTCGTGCCTATGCACGTATTACCATTTAATTACTCGTAAGATTATTACGCGAGAATTATCCGCAAAGGGCAAATGAAAATGAATGAGATTATTAACCTATTCGCAAGACAAGACAGTTGATTTGGTTGTTTTGTGAGAGAGGGATGTGTTCAGAGTCGTCGAGAGGGGAGCAAGGAGGCACCGGATATAAACAATTTTTCCTCATTTCCTTTAGAAAGGGTTTAGATGTTGACAATTTTCCCTAATTTCGTTCAGTTGATGAGTATCAGGCTCAAATTGAAGAGGGGGGGGGGAATTGTTCAAGTTTCCAGCTCCATCGATGTGTTCATTTAAAACAAATTCTTGAACGATTTTTTTTCAGCGTGAAAAAGTGATTCCACTGGACTAAAGTTTTAGATGTAACGAAAATTTGGGAGTGTCGGGAGAGTAAGAGGTAATAGTTCTACCCAAACAAATTTTTTATCAAAATTTTGCAGCAAATCGTACCTGAAAAATTCTTCAAAAATTGTAAAAATTGTACATTTTTCATATGTAAAATGTAAAAACTTTCGGCTTCTCTCTGCTAAAGCAATTTTTTCTCTTTCATTTTTACATTTTTAAAAAATGTACATAAATTTCAACACCGTTATTGAATAATAAAAAATAAATAAAATCCCCCCCCTCCCACCTGAAAAATATGCTATCCACAATTATTTATAAATACATATCTAAATATAAATCAACGCAACATTGGGATAAAAATGTCGAAATTAAAATTATCGTTTGAGGGTGAAAGGGAGAGGATGCTATACGTAAAACGGCGTCGGTGACGTTGATGCACAGTTTTCCGCCACCCTCGCGGTCGTGGACCGGTTCCGTACCTCACTAAATAGATGAAGGGGGTGCGGAACCGGTGATCGGCCTTTCGATTTGTTAATTTACGAATCGTTCGGTTGGGTGGCGGGAAATTGTCCGTCAACGTAAATGATAAAAGTTTGCGCTTTTCTGCTACTCCTTCAACTCTTGAACTCCACCTTTATCTAGCTCTTTTTTCTTATTACTTTTTGCTTCGGTTGTACGAAATTTAATATTTCAATATCTTAGCTTTTTGCTTTGTTTTTTTGTCTTTTTTTATTATTATTAATTTTAATAATTTATAGCTTGTAATTCTTCATTTGTCGTGTTCCTGATAAATATATATAACCGCATCTTATTGTAAGTATTTTGATCTTATATTTTGGTTAAACTTGTAATTTTGTTTCTTTTTTTTTGTTCTTTTTTTTCGCCTCTTTAAATATTTTAATGATAATTTAAGAGTTTTCGTTTTTAAATTTTACCGTGAAGCCCGCCTAGATGCGTGCTTCACGTACAGCAAGGCGGAGGTCATTTTTTCCTAAATAACAAAATTCAAATTTTGAAAAAATAAAAAAAGAAACTATAATCTTTAGATTTTATGGCAAAAACGCGCAATTTTCATTTTAGAAGCATTTTTCACGTTTAAATCTCGACTAAAAAATTATTCGGGGCGGGGGGATTCCCTCCAAAATTTCCCCTCCCCCTTTAAATCGACATTGACGCAAGAACCTTCACAACGATTTAATCGTCGATTCCAAGTTCAAGCTAATTTTCGAGTTACACATAAACCAAATATAATCGCGAATGCGCGCACGACAACAGATACTCTTCACCGAAACCCAGCGGCGTTTCCATATCTACGCTCAACGTTCCTACTTGCAACAACCGAACCACGTGAGCAACATGGCCGGTTAAACTTAGTGGCTCTCTCATGATACGCGTTGTATTGTTTCAACGCGTAGTTCAATTTTCAACGATTTAGCGCGTTAGGTGAAAAAGCCGCTAGTAAGCAGCGGGAAATAATGATCGAGTACTGGCTCGCTTCACATTAGAACATTTGAATAATTTTCATTTTTCGAAATCGATTAATTTTACGTAATAAATGAACATCGCGGTTACGTATTATTATTATTTCCATTTATTTATAAAATATTTTGAGAATTTTTTTTCCAGTGAAAAAATTATTTATGCAAATATTCTTTTATTTTTAGTCAAAATCTTTGTAAATTATTACTTTGTTTATGATTTTGTATTTTTGGTATTAAAAAACGCCTCAAAAAAATCGTAAAACGTAGGTTTAAATTCTATGAATTTCTTTACAACCAAAATTTATGCAAATTGGCGAAAATTTTTACGCATTTCGCAATCGTACACATTTTCGCAATTACACACGTTGTTCAATTGTTCATACATCAAAGCTAATCGCGAATAAAACCAGATTAACATATCGCTCGACGAGACACTTCTTCACACCAAAAAAAAACGTCTTTTTTGATAAACTCCATAAACAACTCTCCCGAAAAAAGCCACGAAATGTCCTCGACGGTGAAAATTTCAAGTACAGGATTCACCGGATACATGAAATACGAAAAACCACCTAATTACCATTATTACTCGTAAACAAAATGGAAAAACAAACGAAGTAAAAACAACGAATTTACGACGAGTGAAATGCGAGACCATTTTTACCATCGATGGATTAAAGCCAGATAATATCTGCAATTTTAACATCAATTATATCGTTCTCATGACAAACATCGCTATATCACGCGACCTAATAAATGATGCAAATCATCGGGTAATTTTCCAAATACACTTATCAGCTTCTCTATCGATCTCATCGTAAGGATCCTTCCAAGAACCCTGACCGAATCAGTATCCTTTCGTAATTTCAAATCACATGTACTTTATACGAGTATCTCGAAATCTCACGTATGCCATTCACATATTCCGATGACCAGGTGTATTCTACTTTCCACGATAATTTCTGCGGATTCTGGGGAATTACGTTGCTCACGCGGCACCACGGATGACGCTACGACCAACTTGGGCAAACTGGTTCGCCAGGCTTAAAGCTGAAATTTTTTCATGACGTAAATGCGCCATATAATGAACAATCGGAAAGAACCAGTTATCTTCCATTGAACTTGAGAACAAACCTCGAAATCGAAAAACATATCCGTTTAAATTCCACATAAAATTTCTCGATTCAGCCATAAATATCGGTGCTTTGGAACTATTTAGTCAGCATCTCTGCGTGCCGCACATTTGTATTCGCTTCAATGAAATAGTAACCTTGATGAAATGCATTGCTCGCATCATCAGATGAATACCGACGATAACCTTCATCCAACATAAAGCGAAATTAGTTTGGAGAAGATAATCACTAATTACGAATTTGTTTTGTTTTCATCCCCTCCTGGCTTTTTTTCCTCTCGATATTGACATTATTTTTCGTAATTCTGCGCGCTTACCGCTCTAGGGAGGTAAAGTACGCTCGCGACTACGTAAAAATCGTCGATTTCGAATATTCTCCAATTCGACATTGAGCCCGGCTCGTTATAAAATCCATGTTTCAATTTTAATTACACGTACTTCGGATTATTTTTTATAGATTTAAATCTAATCGCCTGGTAAATATTTCCAAACGTATAAATTCCCGCTCGACCTTGACTTTAACGTTCTAAGGTGTCCGTAACTTTGAAACTATGGTTACGACGAACGCATGCTGATAATGAAATAAAAGGTTTTTACCTTCTCGCGAGACCATCGTCTGAAGCTCATCTTCCCCTGGCTTCGTAAGACATTTCGACACGGTGTTCGAAAAAAAAAGCGTTATCGTTATATCATCGTCCGTCGCCGATTACCAATTACCTCGAGTTGACCTATTGGCTTCGTATAGCAATAACGCCTCCGCGCCGCTGCCTCAACCATTGTCAAAAACTTCTTCCTTTACGAAAAATTACCACCAGCGTGAATTATAAGGCGCGAATCGTTACGTAACCACGACGGCTCGTTACATCGCGCTAATGCTCGTTTTGTAATTTCACGTCAATAGGTCGAAATGCATTTCAATGGGTAATTTGCCTATGGTAATTTGTATTTCCGAATCTGTTTTTTTTCCCTTCATTTTGTTATGTATCCATCGATGATTTCACAAATGATGAGTAACGATGATTAGTCACCTATTGTGCATTTCTCCCTTGTTCTTTTTCCTACTTCGCGGCGTCGATAATTTCAACGTATCTGTCGACCAATTAAAGCGTGATATTTTATGGTAATTTTTTCATTCGCCGTATTTCCATCGAGCACGCGACACCCGACGAGTAGCTCGCGGAAGCGCTAAGCAATGACGTAACACCGAGTTTTTGACCAATTAACCCGAAAAAATTCGCGTTTACATAATGGATCTCCTTGAAGATCGCGAAATTTTTCAACTCGCATCCATCGTCCGAGATATTTATTACTTGAATTTTAACCTTTGATTAGCCTTAGCCCCATCTGTCGTCGAAAAAACAAACGTGACCGATTTCGAGGTCCGAAAAATTTGATTAAATAGCGCCGCGCGAAATACTAAAATGTGGATGTGGTTTTCTCGGCCGCAGAAGGCCGGCAACATATTTCGTCAAGACACGTTGATCTATCATGTCGTCCGTTTCGTTCTGCGTACGCGATTACGCTCGGCCACAATATCGAGATCGACTATACGTTAATTCACGTATAACGTGCCATTTTTACGACGTTAATTACCTCTACGTCTTTGGGGGCTTTTCGTAAATACGATGAAATTGTTGGTAAAACGGACGACGAGTTCGATGGGGATAATTACACGTTGACGTGGATATGTCTAATAGGGTCTCCTTTTTTTTCTCTCTCTCTCTCTCCATATGTGTACATGTGTACATAGTGTCTTGTATATGTGTACACATTACACAATGTATATCGTATACACGTGCTTCGAGTACGGGTGCGTAGGTTCGCTCGCGTCCAAATACACACGTATCGTTCACCATCGAGTATATACTTTTGGCATTAGACGAATTTCTTGCATTTTTTTAGGTCATATGAGGTAACCCCGGCCGCGAGTGGTTCAAAAAAGAATTTCGTTTCGGTGCATACGCCATCGTGTACTTGGACTTCGCAACGCACCGAATATTATATTTTCTAATTGATGAAAATTTAAAAAAAAAAACCAAGAACGGAATTAATTTATGAAAATAAATCGTTGAATAAATAATTTCAAATATCACGCGATCGTACTGCCCTTGATTGGCGGGTGTAAACACATCCAAAGGGAACTACCGAGAAAGAAAATCCTTGGAGCATCCCCTTTTCTTCAACTACCTTGTCTCGCGAAAAAATGTATTTTTCGACATAAATCAACATTATACGAATATTTGAAAAAAAAAAATCAAAAATATATTTGAAAATACGATAAAAAAATTCTTCAACCTCTCGAATCAGCATCTATAATTGATTTTTGTCAAGTAAATTCAACTCCAAATGCAATCAATACAACCGACCTCAAAAAAAATGAAAAAAAAAAAATTAATAATTAATTTTCAAAACCTTCACCTACACAATCTAAATTTTACATTAAGATTTGTATTCAAAAATTGTTAAAATTGACCTCTTAGAAATTAATTAATCCTTGGACATCTGTTGTTTTTTCATTTTTTACTTGATATTTTGAATAAATTTTTGCCAAATCGTAATGAACTCAATAAATTATTCAGGCTAATTAAAAAAAATTTAAAAAAGTGAACAAATTCAAGGAATAATTATTAAGCGTATAATGTCCGGTTATTCCAACGCGAAACGTCAAATTCCTCGAAATGACGAATTTTCAAAAGAAAAATGAAACGATCGAGTGAATTACATGAAAATGGTAAAATTATAATTTAAAATTGCAATGACATTGCATTGTTCAGGAAAAACCATCGAGAAGGATTTTTTTGACGTCATAATAAAATGCTTAAATAATATTTCCGCAGATTTAGTTTTAATTGAAGGGAAAGGGGGTGGGAGGTCGTCAGCATTTGATTTCTCAAAACATTTCTGAAACCTAAAGAAAAGCATAAATAATAGAGAAAAAAATCCCCAAAAATGGCCAAAAAAGTTCCAAAAATGGAGAAAAAGTCCGAAAATAAAGAAAAAATCTCCGAAAATGGAGAAAAAAATA
>QBDW01001933.1:0-30342 GCA_003261595.1 Maconellicoccus hirsutus
GACTTCATCAAATACTTTGAATGCCAATATCAAAGTATCAAAGTATATGCTCCACACACTGAGACTGTAGAAAATACTTTGAGGTTTATGTTCCATTCACTGGGACTGCATCAAACACTTTGAATGCCAATATCAAAGTATCAAAGTGTATGTTGCACACACTGGGACTTCATCAAACACTTTGAATGCCAATATCAAAGTATCAAAGTGTATGCTCCACACACTGGGACTGCATCAAATACTTTGAATGCCAATATCAAAGCATCAATGTGTATGCTCCACACACTGGGACTGTAGAAAATACTTTGAGGTGTATGTTCCATTCAATGGGACTGCATCAAATACTTTGAATGCCAATATCAAAGTATCAATGTGTATGCTCCACACACTGGGACTGTGGAAAATACTTTGAGGTTTATGTTCCATTCACTGGGACTGCATCAAATACTTTGAATGCCAATATCAAAGTATCAATGTGTATGCTCCACACACTGGGACTGTAGAAAATACTTTGAGGTGTATGTTCCATTCACTGGGACTGCATCAAATACTTTGAATGCCAATATCAAAGTATCAAAGTGTATGTTGCACACACTGGGACTTCATCAAATACTTTGAATGCCAATATCAAAGTATCAAAGTATATGCTCCACACACTGAGACTGTAGAAAATACTTTGAGGTTTATGTTCCATTCACTGGGACTGCATCAAACACTTTGAGTACCAATATCAAAGTATCAAAGTGTATGTAGTTCATTTTCAATTTTTAGTAGTTTCTACGGCCTATCGCCACCTCGCCACGTTTTCTTGGAGATGATTCGGCCAACCTCTTCGTGGTATCTCCTGTGTAACGCTAATAGTCTGAGAATCAATTCGACTGCACATCAAACTAAGGTGGGAATTGATGCAATTACACGTCAAAATGGAGGTAGGAATCAACTCAACTATGCTCAAAATGAGGTGGGAATCAATTGAATAACACCCGATTCGAATCACTTAAACGTTTCGTAGGAATATGAACAATCTCAAAGTCACGGAAATTTTCATAACGCACCCTGCCCATCCACCTTTCATTTCTACGACTTCTACACGTCGGAGTAATCATCACACGCGCGTTAATTACTACACGTAATGAATTCGGACGCTTCATCTCTTGCGAAGGGAACTCGCAGTTGAGTGGATTTTCGCACCACATAGATTTTTACACATACGCAGCTCTAATTTAACTCGAAACGCGGACGCGATATCGTCCCATTTCAACTCGACCGATCCGGCCAACCGTGTATAATTCCAGCTTTGATATAACGAAAAAAAAGAAAAGGAAGCGAGGAAAAAAAGCATAAAAACGAGCTCGCGTTCGAGAAAATTCTTCGCAACCTTGAATACGATACGAATATTAAACAGGAGGGTTTTCAGACTACGTTAAAATAATTCCACAGGCCGCGGGCTTTTTTCGGTGTATTTTCGTTGACGTTTATAATTTCGCGGAAACACGACAGATCAAGTTCGTCTGATATTTGACACCGAATAGGCGTCGAAACAAGATCATCGCGAACAGCGGTAACCTCGCTCAGAGTAAACTTACACCCCGTCGAAGAATTCGTAAACACGCGGCAACTTGATGGTAAAATCCTTTTGAAGAATGTCGCTAAACATTTACGTGCTTCGAAGCTTTCGCCGCGTGCTTGGGCGTCGACGAATGAAATCCCTCAAAACTTGGAATCCTCCTAGCACACATGTTTCTCTACCCTGTTTACCTTACATCGTCTTGGTTTCGTACCACATACGTGTAAGCGCTGGTGGCTTCGCGCGACGCGTACAGACGCGGTATTTCGACACTCTAGTAGAACTCGCGTAATTCTGCGTCAATTGCCCTTAATACCAGCCTACACTAGTACCGTCCCAATTTTAGGTTAAATAAACAATCACGCTCGAAAAACCGTATAATCGATGAGGTACGAGTGTGCTTTCACACCGTGTCGAGCAACCGCGCACCTAGCGCTTTGTTTTATCGTCTTCATTTGAACGGTGCAGAGGTATTTTTCAAATACTCGACGAAGTAGCGACTTCGATGTGAAAAAACGCTCGCATCGAATGGTCTAAAAATGCGAAAAATACGTCGAAATATCCGCAAAACAGACATTTTCAAGGAATTCGCTTCCGAAGCTACGGCGAATCCTTCGATATCGACGAAACGCCTGTCATCGTTGCGTAACAGTTGCAATAGCTGCACAAGCACACGTCGCACGCAAAACTGCAGAAGAACTAATAACTTCGCAAGCAAAGAGACGCAGAAGACAAACGAAAAAAAAAGATCGCTCTGTATCGTGATATTTTTTTAATTAAAATTCCGCTCGTCGACTGCCACCAGCTAACGTCTACGCCATTGTAAGGTGTACAGGCGTAGAGTAGACTAAACAGGGTAGAAGGTACAAGGTACAGGGTATACGATGACGTGCAATTAAACTTTACCTAACGTACCATAAAGACGTACCGCCTCTTCTATTCGAAACGTATACACTAGGTATAGCCTGTTCGTCTCCAAAATATACCGTGTACTTTGTATAAAGTACTTTATTCAAATCATGAATTACGTGTTATCGATTATTTTTACTCGATACCGCCTTCGAAATTCGTCCATACTTGATTCTGTCGTGTACGCTGCTTATGATGGATACGAAAATAACAACGTAACGAGACCCGTAATTTTGCCTTTTTTTTTCAGTAAAATACCTCCGTGTCTTGCAATCGTGTTGTATTTTTTCAAAAATTAATAATTAAAATTTTATAATACACGTTGTCAGGGCTTCCTTCATAAAAACTTAGGCTACTACGTTGCATCAGTCGGTGGAAGTTGGGGAGGGGGGCACCAAACTCAAAGTTTGTTTTGTGACCTCAGGAGTCCATTTTGACCATTTTCGTAAGACGGGACATATCGTTTAAAGTTTTATTAATTTCGACCAATCAGAAGGCAGTATTTCAAAATTTTGACTACGCGCTGCTGTAGGCGAGGTTACTATTGTTTGAAAACCAGTCTAACGGGTTTTAGTGACATACTATTGTTTTAAAACCCGTCAAAGAGGTTTTCAGTGATTTTTGTACGTATTGAAAAATCGGTCAAACGAGTTTTGAACCAGGTACTTCGTTACCCCGTCCGAAGGAGGATGACCTTGAATCAAAATTTGGATGTCACTTTTTCAAAGCGGTGGGAGGAGGGTGAAGGCTAAAACATAAACCAATTGATAGAGCATAAAAATATGTACATATGTACAACATACCCAAAAATCATCGTCTTAAACCATTTAGAAGGGGAGCCCCCCCCCATTGGTTGACCTTGAAAAATTTTGTGTTACATCTGCAGCCCCCGAAATTAACCTAGGAGGTCGTGCTTCGGCAGGTACATGTAGCGGGTGCCCGAATAGTGCCTTCTGAGGGTTTCGACTTTTCACCTCATCCCCACCCCTTTTTAACTTTAAAAAACACGATTTTTGGATCTTTTCTAGCAATTTTTAATTTTGTGTCATAATTGACCTAGAAGGTCGTGCTTTAGCATGCACATGTAGTGGGTGCCCGAATGGTGCCTTTTGGGGGTATCCACCTTTCACCTTCTCCCCCACTCCTTTTCAGCCTCAAAAGGCAAGATTTCGAGTCTTTTCCATCAGTTTTTAATTTAGTGTCCTAATTGACCTAGGAGGTCGTGCTTTAGCATGTACACGTAGTGTGTACCCGAATAGTGCTTTTTGGGGGTATCGACCTTTTACCTCCTCCCTCACCCCTTTTCAGCCTCAAAAGGCAAGATTTTTGAGTCTTTTTCAGCGGTTTTCATTCTTACCATATATATAACAATTGATAAAATGGTTCTTTGTGGTGGTATTCTAGTACTATTTGAAAAGCTTCGCACTTGTTTTCAATTTTTTATGAAAAATAGACTTTAATTTGGAGTAAAATGTCTTATCTCGCTACAAATATGCAGTCGGTCCACAGAGAAACGTTTTGCGCCCCCTTACCGATGTGAAGAGACACGTATTTTTTTTGAGTAGTAGTCCTAAGAAACATGTAAAGTGAAATTCGAAATAATAAAGTTGAGGGTTCGTACAAAATGGCGTCTTCTTGACTGATATACCCTCCCTTAAAATCCATATTACGAAACGTCCCTTACCTGCCAATCAAAAATACGCCATTTTGTAGGAACTCTCGACTTTATTTTTTCAAATTTCACTTTAACATGTTCGCCAGGACTCTTTGAAATAAAAACATGTCCCGTGAAGTCGAGGGGGGGGGGTGGATGCAAAACTATGCGGGCTCCACGACTAAAAAAGGATGAATTTCTATCTGAAAACAAGATCAACATAGATTTTTCAAGCTATTTTTCCATCAGCTCGAGGTGGTACTTCACCATTTGGTAGTGTGGTCGTCCCCGAACTTCGACTGGTTTCTTCACCAACGTGCTGCTCTCATCGTACGTGAATTACGTTAAATGTGACCGCGAAAAAGAACATAAACGTATAAACGAAACACGGATAAAATATGATGTCAGACGTACGAGCACACCAAGGCCTACGTTTGCGGTGTGTGTTGACCGAACGAGAGCTGGTGTATTCGAGTTGTTATTATATTTCATCTCGAGTACCTGTCTAGCTTTCATAGACATTACTCACATGTACTGTGCAGTCTACGGTGCACTACACGCACGTTGTACCTGTACTCTTCGAACAATTACCCGCCGTTCAGTGGGGTTTTTGTTTTTTTTTGTTGCTGTCGAGAAGACGCGACGAGTTTCGGCGCCGTCGAAAATTAGCGACGGTACGTGGTCGAACGCTGTTTTATCCCGTATTCCCAGAAGGTGACCAGAAAGCAGAAGCAGAGGTAATTTTTGGTATAAAAATTAAGCGAGTAGATTAAGAGAAACGGCTTAAATACGCAAAACGTTTAAAACCTTTATCAATTTCTAATTACCTGAGGGATTGCGAGTTTAAACGTGAGAGAAGACGAAGCGAGAAAGAAAAGGGTGCTTTACACGTTCAAGTAATTGTAATTCAAAGTGGCATCGTCGCACCAACTTAAGGTATTTAATTCTTTTGCTAACGCGAAACAACCATCACTTTCCATTATTGTAGCGTAAGGAGAAAAGGTGTAAAAAAAAGCACGTGCGTTACGAGGATTAACTTCGAGTTATCGATTAAGCATTCGTTTTTTTCTCATTTCCAAATTCTATCTTCTTTCACCTTGTATTTAATTTTAAGAAAATGGAAAAAAATACGACAAATTCTTTCTCCATCGACACCTTAAATATTGGAAACGAAAAGGAGAAAAATGCTGTTGCGCTTCAGACGTGATTTATACAACGCTCGTTGGCTCGATGACTCGGTTGCTTATTGGTTTTTCCATTTTGGGAGAATGGCAACTACTAAATAGGAATCGAGAACGCCGATATTGTTTGAAAGAAAAGGGAAGGAAATTGCAAATATACGAAGAAATGTAACATCATTCGATACGATAGTATTTATTTTGGAAATAAATGTTTTCGATGTCGCGCAAATGGTCAATAAATTTGACCCTTTCTGCATACCGTCGTCGGAGCCGCGCCAACGAGGGAAAACGCGATACATGCGCCAACAGCGTTACTCTATCTCTCTCTCAGCCTTTTCTTCGTCTCGAACATCGATTTTCCGCTATCCCACATAACCATGTCCGACCCATTCGTCGTAATCGTAACTGCATGGAAAACGACACGACACGGAAAAGCAATTCCTACGTCAATGTGTTTTTTTTCTTCTTCGCCTTCTTTTCGACGAAAAAAATACTATAAATTACAAACAGGTATATGAAACGATTTGAATTTTACATTTTATTCGTATCACCTACTCGAACCTGTTCGTAAAATTTAACGACCGATTTTCCCCCTTTTTTTTCGACGACAACGCTCGACGCGACGCAACGAGCGACGACGATTATCACGAGATCGAACCGAGAGGGAATTCATTAATATTTCGAATATTTTTCAAACGTAAAAATATTTCTTACGTCAGATAAGCGAGCTATAAAATGTCAAAGCCATTTCGCCAATATTACGCAAATTGTTCATACTCGTACATAAGTATTCATTCGCTATCTACATATTAAGCTCTATTCATAAAATTCACGTTGCTCCGTCATGAATCATATTCACTGACGAGTAATTATGTTGACACAAGCGAACGTGATTATACGATAAATAACCCGCGAAGGAGGAAATTCTCAAAAACGATTAGTACTTAAGACTCACCTCGAAAGGAGCATCGGTGTGATGCTTGTTTATAATTCTAAAGCTGCATATATCAGCACCTGTGGCTCTGATAGGAGGAGTAACCTCTACCAGAGTCTCGTTTTCTTTCACCAATCCATGATATCCGCTTTCGGAATTACCAACATTCAGCTTCGGAACTGTAATACAAAAAATTCGTAACTTCAGTAAGCTGCATTCATTATACATAGCGCTCCATTAGCTCTCGATTGAATATTGAGCTAACGTAAAATTACGGAGCCAAACGTGCGGAGCTGAACGTGGGAGGAAAATTCATCAAAAACGTTCGAAAAATCAACACGCTTTTTATTACATAACGGAATTGACGGCGAATATGACAATGACAGGTAGCGGGATTAGTGTTACACATGAAGAAACACCACTTGACAATTCACTTCGGTAATGATTTTAATCAATCAGTAGGATATTTAAGTAGTACCATCGGAAACGAAGAACATTCGAGTTACAGTCGTTGGCTACATACCTCCATCAGAATAGTAGACGGAATTCACAGTTTCCGAACGAACACCAATGTGAAATAAAAGCACAGGAAACACCAACAAACGCAACATTGTTCGAGTAAAACACCCAAAAATTGAAACCTAAAGATAATTATTCATCACTTGAAATAGCGTAAAAACTACCGATTTAATTGAGTACGATATAAAATAATAAATCAACACGACATTAATTTAAAACAAGAACACTATTACGTTCTTGGACAGATGCAGAAAACAAAATTCTAAAGAAAAAAAACACTAGGGAACGATAACCATCAAGTATTTCTAGTAGCGCAAATATTTTCGGCCTGGTAAATTTTCATGGAACAAGACGAAGTCACAGATTAAAACGTGAAGAATCGAAAAAAATATTACGCATTTACGAATTTTATCTGTGAAATCCTTGTGAATTTTTTGAAATTTTTTAAAATTTCGGTATTTTGTGTTCTTTTGTTAATTTATGTAAAAATTTTCAAATAATTTGCATCCTAAATTGGTTGATTTTGATATTGAAAACGTCGAGGTGAGTTATTGAAGTTTTTACGCTACTTTATTTTCATCTATAGTCATTATTTCACATTTACCTTTACGTCTTCATATTTCATTAGTAGATACTTCATATTTGAGAAATTATTGAAAAGGAATTATTCGATATGCCGCGGTCGCAAGGTTTAATTCAATAAACGATGTAACTGGATATTAATGAACAATAATGGATACATGAAACAAGAAATATTTGTAAAACAAGACCATTCACCTACTCCACAACGAAACAATTTTTATTCTTACATTTCCTAACGTACCGAACTCTTTAACATACATTCGGGTGATTTAAAATTTAAAAAAATACATCCTAATGGAACAAGCACAGTATTTTTTCAGCAATCATCGCCTTTATATGAACGATAGTATGCAAGCAATCAATAAACACAATATTAAGTCAAATCATAAGTCATATCGTAACTACTTTTCAAGAATTTGAAAATAAATTGAATTCACATTTCCTTGTCGCACGTTGACTGCGAGTTCTGCTTCTGTTTTTGTAACATACGAATTTTTTGAAATTCCCTGACGAGAGAACTCACTGCTTCTTCGTGTCCTTCAAAACTGTCCGATTTTTTCACAGTATCCGATTCAAGAGTAACAATATCGAATTGGCTTTTATAATTATCAGGGTTTTTGTTCTGATACAGGGTAGTAATTTCCTCTATTTTTTTCTTCGGTGGAAACGTCTCCCATGATCTCTGCTTTTGAACTCTTTTCTCTACTTTATTTTTACTGCTTCCGATAACCAGAAAAATGGCTTTTCTGTCGCTCATTTTAGAACTCGACGGTCTGTAAAATTTACATTTCCGATTACATTTTGTTCGAATAATCATCGACGACTCAAATGAAATCATATCTTACAATGATCTGGTAGTACAATCTCTGTAAAAAACAGACTCCTCCGTATCGGAATGTGGGTATCGTCTATGACGTTTGGCTCGAGGAGGTGGCGAAGGAGGAGCCGATTTCTTTGACGGTTTTATCAGACGTTTTTCCGACGAACAAAATTCATCTTCATCCGAGCTATAGCAACGGTTATTTCTCGAGTGAAATATAGACGTTGCTTCGCTAATACTTTGATAATCCGATTCTTTTTTTTCTGCACCTGCTGAACCTAAAACTGTGAATGAAATAACGATGCTAAATTTTCAAATTATATTGAATGAAGAAACCTTTAAAAATGGTGGTTTCTTTCCAACGAAATTCCGCATACTTTTCCGGATCTTTAATTGTGTCCGCGTTCTGTGAAAAATTTTGCGGAAAATTAGTATTTCGTTCGTTTTCGTCGTTTTTCTATTTGTGGAAAAAAATCAATTAAAATATCGTATCAACAATTTTGACGAATTAATTATTGTAAATGTTTGTCTGCGTACCTGATTACAAGGGAATATTTCTTTCGCCGAACCGCAGGATTTATATGTACCGTAGTTATTATACAAGCTAGATATCCTTTTTGGCTTCATTCTTACGCTACCTTCGCTACCTAATTGGAAAAACGAAAGTGAATTTTGGGTTCAAAAATTGAAAAATGCTGAAAACATCGTATTTACAAGCCGCATAAACTTTTTGACAAGACTGATTTGAACATTCTTTCAGTCTGTCTTCAGATTTACTTCTTTCTTTGAAATTTTCTACACCAGCTGACTTTTCTTTGTTGCGTACTTTATCCATTAATTGCGAAAAAACTCCGCGATTGCCTTTGTTTTCAGATATAGAATGGGCTCGTTCACCGCGAAGGGAATTATCTCGTTTTGGTTCTTCTGAAAGAAATATCCAGAGAGGAATTTTTGTAAGTGGATTCGAAAAGATATGCTTTTTTGTATTTTATACCTCCGGCCAATGATTTAGTTTCGGCACTAAGAGAAACAGTACTTTGGCAGTGTTTACGTGATAATCCTTTCGAAAACTTGGCCTCTTTTTCATAGCGTAATCTGTAAGCAGATTTTGCAGAATGTTACTATCGTTCGTGTGGTTTTCGAGGCTGATAATGTTTAAACACCACCAACCTTTGGGGATCCTTAAGCTGTGAAATTTCACTCAGCAAGGATTTCAATTTCGCAATTTCTTCGCTATCGCCGCAAGAGGTTAATTGGTTAACATATGGCTCTAAATTTTGAGCAGCTACAGTCAGCTGCTTCACTTCTCCGCGTAAATTCACCACATCCGTCATCTGCGAAGAATCAATCAAGCGGTCAGAATTTTATTTCCGCAACGTGTTGTCAAAAAATAAGATTCATCGCTCACCTGTTGGTGGAAAATATCCTGTTCAACGTGAATACGATAAAGTTGCTCTTGCCAAATAGATTGGAATACACTTTTTAGACGTTCCAATTCAACTTGAATTTGTTCGAGGGTTTCGTTTATCCTTGTACAATCCTGCGTGATGACCTGATGTCGTAAAACCAAAGGCGGCGTGGCGGAACGATGCAGCACAGTTACGTCTTTCCGTAACTCTCCCAATCGATCTTTGACATTCTTCATCATTGTGCCTAATTCCTTAATAAAAGATATGTGTTGATTTAATTTGTCGGACGCTTCGCAGCGGCGTAATTTCAACGACGTTACTTTGACTTGGGTATTGAAACTTCGGCAATGATTTGAAAATGGACCATCTCCTTCCAGCGCTTTCATTTTCAACGCGGATTGCTGCTTTTGCGACGGGGTACTGGTCATGGGATGTATAATTTGCGAATTCGACGATTTTGAGGGTACTGCCGTTTCATATACTGGAAAATAATGAAATTCGTTTATTTCTTTATTGTCTAATGGCAACGTAGTAAGTCTGAAAGATTTCCTAACCTGATTCCTGTGTTTGTTGAACAGATGACGCGAGCAATCTGCCAACCCAAGGTTCCAAGCAATGGGCAAATTCCGAACGATAATTTGTTTTGATTTGACTGGATAACGTCGGTCTGCAACCGCAAATAAAAATTTATGCTTTTTCAGGTCATTATTAATTTATTCATTTTTTTTTAAACTCACCGTAACATCCTCGGTAAATTTGCGACCGTATTCAAGCGATCAATCATTGAAAAAACAACTTCCAAAAATTGAAACTTATTCGCCGTTGAAGAAAATGTCTGACACAACAGAATATGTTGCTGTAAAATTGGAAGTACCGTACTCAAACTCACCAATTGATTACGAAATGACCTTTCTTTCATTTCGTATTGTCTATAAAAAGTATAATCATATAAAATTTCAAGAATTTGAAATGTTTTATAATCGTGCATAAATACCTTTGCACTTCCAGAAGTATACTGGACTGAGTTTTATTTATGGCATCTTGCAGTCCTTGTGTGAACGAATGAACTGTCATTTTTTCTGCATCTGTATTATGGAGTAATTCGTCCAGTTGCGTTCTACATAAAATTATACCATCGCGGACGGAATTCTGAGTTTCGCAAACTGCCTATAGAAAAAAAATGGAATTTTAAAATCTTCCATACCGCGAATTATGATTAATTAATATCCGATTCGAGTTTTACGTACTGAAATGACGGATTCCAATTTCATAACCGCTTGCGTATATGCAGTATCGACATCCATACAATGCTGTCTACTTTCTGCCGGTAAATCGCGAAAACAATTCACGCAAAGCGTAATTTTTTGAGATACTGAGTACATAACGTAAGGTTCGCCGTGTATAACACACTAAAATGATACGTTAATGATCTATTAATACAATTTTGGCAAAAGAAATGATCGAGGTGGGTAAGCATTAAGCACCACCCGTTATATTTACTTTTTTTAGGCCTTCTTGGGAAAATTTAGACATAGGAAAAATTTCATGCGACGAAAACATCTTCGCTCTGTGCGTATTTTCTCTACAAATATTGCACAAAGCTTGATCTGAAAATTGATATAATCAGGTATTCATTTGTTTCAGGAGATACGACTTCACACTCCTAAGACATCAACAACTTACTGCAAGTCGAACAAAAAAACATCGAAGATCGTTCTCGTTTGTCGCAATTGGCGCAAGGTGGATTATCCATGTTAAAAAGATCGACCAGTTTTTTAAGTAGCAGATCCGTCGGAGGTGATTTTCCATCGCAATCCGTTTGGGTTCTGATAAATTTCGATAATTCTTGAACCACGTAATTTATAAATAACGTAATTATAATAGCTTACCCGCAAAGGGGACAATAAACCACTCCGTTATTTGTTCTGTTTTCTATGCATCGCGAACAAAACGAATGGTAACACAGTAGAAGACACGGATTCGAATAGTAATCTTCGCACAAACAACAAATCAGCGGTTTACGAGTATTTCCAGGAAGATATCTTGATTTTTCGGTTTCCATTTTCGGCTTTTCAAAGGTAGCTTCCATTTTGAAAACAAATGATCTTTTGCCTCAAGTCATCGACGGTGAAAATATCTGCAATTAATTGCGCAAAAATATCGCGCTTTCGTAAGTTCAATATTGCAAAAAAAAAAAGAATTCGCGCTTAAAACAAGATAATGCTTTGAATTATTCTAAAAATTTAATTTGAATTGCAATTACATGTATACGAACTGTTTGCGAAGACATCAACGGAAGATGATTGCTTATGCGACGGTTTTTGCGAATTTTCGGTCAAGTAAGCCTGGAACTTGTAATCGATAAAATTTTGATTGCGCGAATTTTGCTCATCTTCAACCGCGCAAGCGTTTTTCGTAATCCAAAGAAGAATTAAATACCGGTAAAAAGTGAAATTTCCGTCACATCTGGAGGAACGAGCATGGTTGCCGATAATAGCAATAATTATATTTCGTATACTCATGTACTTGCTATTTTTCTACACCAAAGAAGATAAATGGATAGATACTGTAATATTTTAATTTGTATTCTTCAATTTTCAAAAGTCGATGAGTTTACCTTCGGAAATTAATTAAAAATACTCGAGAAATAACGAACTTGGCAACATCTTGTGTAGTTTTTTCATAGTAGTTTATTCGCTTTTGATACGCACATTCCTGTTTGTAAATAAAATTCAAATCCTGATATAAAATAATTGTGTAATCAATTATCAGCAATTTTTCGATTCGTTTTAATCATTCTTGTAATTTCATGCTTTCACATCTTTCGTAGGATACAGAAATTGTACCATCAAAAAACAATAAAAATTCAACCATTTCGGAATTTTACTGCGTAGTGAAGGTAATAACCCATATTCTATCAATCTTCTCCAGCGTTTTCACCCCCATCGAAGAATAACTTATTCAACCCCTTTGTTTACAAACCACGATGCACTAGGTCACTGGGTCATCATCCTTTTATCCCAATTCGTCAGTTTGAGTTCGCTGAAATGTAACAAGAAGAGCGTTACAGTAGCATGATGTATTTTTTCCACCACGAAACATATTTTTTTTTACTTTTTGTTACAGCTGTTTGATACTCGAAATCTCATCAATGTTACCATTTTAATTGCGACTGAATTTGGAGCATTATCACGATGGCTTCACCTCGTGTTAAATGCATATCTCGTTGGAAAAAATGTGAATCGTGTCAAACAATTTTGGCACAAAGTGACGTAGAATTTCATACGAAATCTCATTGTCCTCCATTGAACTCGAAAAATGATTGGTCTTACGGGCATATTTACGAAAAGAAGCTATACAGTTTTCTCAAGCAATTTGAACCCCAAGGTTAGTATCCTATTTATGTACTCGTTCGTGTATTTTTTCACCGGAATCATGAATTTTGTTATTTACAGATAAGAATGAAATGTTTTTCAACGACGTTATACAAATCTCATTAAGCTTAGCCCAGCTTTGCGAGTTCCCCATTGGCGATCCTGTGGTTATTACGGCTAAAAATAATCAATCCATCGTGAAACCGTTGTGGCCCATTGAAGATAATTTAATATCGTCTGTATTTCTTACAAAGCAAAGTAAGAAAGAATACTACGTTATCTAAATCAAAAGTACACCTTGAGGTATAAAAATTAACATATGAATTTCAGGCTTGAGGGAATTGAATTGTTTCGACGGTCCGGTAGAAGTTAAAAAAATTGATGCTCCTTTGCCAGCGAAACTCGTTACGTTGAAATTAATTAAACCCGAAGTCATGTCGGAAACGCAGATAATTGAAATAACTCAAATGTTAAGTATCAGTTTTAGTAACAGGGTAATTTTGAACGGACAATTTTTGGTTGTAAATTTCTACGGATTAAAACCAAAATTCAAGGTAACTATAATTCGAAATCAAAATGAAAAATTATCTGTGTATATTTATCAAATGCATTATTCAGGTTGTTAATGTGTTACCTCACGAGACGTCCAAAGAGCCGTTGGATAATTTAAATAAAGAATTTTCCGTGATGAAAATCGAAGATCAAGAAACTAGTAAATTTTATAAAATACTTTCAAATACGAAGTGGAAAATTCATACTCCTCAAAATGAGGAAAGAAAGAAATCGTGCTGTGAAAAGTATTGCTTATCAAAACTCGGTGGTATTGATAACGTTATTTGTGATTTAAAGGATGTTATGTATAATGTATTAGCATCGGATTTCATCAAAGGTATGGATTATTTGATACATTCGTATTTTAGAATTCGCGAAATATTCATATCACTGGTTTTATTTATTTCAGGAGAAAATGTTTCGTGCGGCGTACTCATTCACGGTATATCAGGCACCGGAAAAACATATCTCGCTCGAGCTATGATTAATGTTACGAAATTGCCTGTTGTTCATGTTTGTGTGGGTACTTCTACTGATGTATCAAAATATTACATACGTTATTGAAATAATGCTCAAAGATTCATTTGTCTGTCCATAGAGTTGGCAGATAATTAGTAAGTATTTCGGCGAAGCCGAATCTCGTATCAAAGGTTTATTCGAAGAAGCCATCGAAAAAGCTCCAAGCATAATTTTAATAGACGAGCTGGATTCGTTTTGTCCTACTAAAAGTAGCAACGATCAGGAAAAAAGGGTACTTAGCGTTTTACTATCCATGTTGGATAAATTGAACGATTTCAAGGTTGTGGTACTAGGAATTACTCGGCAGCTAGATTCTGTAGATGCTGCTCTCCGAAGACCTGGAAGGTAATAAATCGTCCTGTCTCAGTGTTACGTTTTAATATCAAAAAATATTTCAAGTTGATTTTTACAGATTTGATTATGAGATAGAGATCCCGGTACCAGATGCTGATGCTAGAATTGAAATTTTGCAACGTTTGTTGATGTCGTATAATCATGACGTTTCGAACGATGTGATAAACCAACTGGGATCGGTTTCTCATGGATTTGTTGGGTCGGATTTATCTCTAGCGTGTTCGTTGGCTAATACAAAGGCAATGAATAGTTTCAAGTTTAATTCTACCGATGGTAATGAGAACGTGGCTCCTGTTATTAAGGAGGAGCATCTTACATGGGCATTCACCCAAATAAAACCTTCGGCTATGCGTGAAATATTAGTGGAAGTTCCTAATGTAAGTATTTCAAAAGTATTTCCAAAGTTGAATTTGTTTTTATAAAAATACTCCTTTTTTCAGGTGAAGTGGTCTGATATCGGTGGCCAAGAAGATTTGAAATTGAAATTACAACAAGTATTAGAGTGGCCCTTGAAACATCCAGAATCCTTTAAACGTTTAGGAATTACTCCGCCAAAAGGAGTTTTACTATTTGGACCTCCGGGTTGTTCCAAAACAATGATTGCCAAAGCAGTAGCCACCGAGAGCAAATTAAATTTCATTTCCATCAAAGTAATATTTTTCATTTGGTTGCCCAATTTCAGAGAGTTTAACGAAAAAGTATAATCCGTGTTTCAGGGCGCGGAACTATTCAGTAAATGGGTCGGCGAATCGGAAAAAGCAGTTAGAGAAGTATTTCGCAAAGCGAGAACTGTCTCACCTTGTGTGATATTTTTCGATGAAATAGACGCGATCGGCGTTGAACGCGACACCGACGGAGGTAGCGGATCAAATGTACAAGATCGAGTGTTATCGCAATTACTCACCGAACTCGATGGCGTTCAACCATTATCCAACGTTACCATCATCGCTGCCACCAATCGACCCGATCGAATCGACAGTGTAATTTTATAGTTTCCCACGAATGATGATGTTCGTTGGTATTTTTTATTATAAGTGATTCTAATTATTTCGCAGGCATTATTACGACCTGGACGATTAGATCGAAAACTTTACGTATCACTGCCTAATTGTGAAACTCGTCGAGCTATTTTTACTTTACAATTTTCCAAAACACCAATTCACGATGATGTTGATATCGAAGAACTTGTGCGCTTAACTGAAGGATATTCTGGAGCCGAGGTATCTTCCAAATATTGTAAATTTAACTTTTCTAAATGCACATCGCTAATCAACTTTTTCAACAGGTTATAGCGGTTTGTCATGAAGCAGCCATGAAAGCTCTACAGGACAATTTAAACGCAGAATTCGTGAACAAAACGCATTTCAGTTATGCTCTTTTCGTTGTCAAACCAAGAACACCAAATTCACTTTTGAAAATTTACGATAAGTTTTTAGAGAATAAGTAAATATCGTCAGCAGCTTCTTATTTGCTGCTTTGATTTTTTACAATTTTCAAATGCGGCGGATATTAAAAAAGGTGCTAGAGAAAATATCGTCTTTCTCGAAGACTTTGTTACCGCTGATTTCAAAAACGCTTTTTTTTTTCTTTCAACAGCTATTATGTAGTTATCTTTTATCTTTTTTTAAATCTACGCCAGTTGAGTGAACAAATTTAAAAACTTAAATTTCATGACGTTTGTATATGATGCAAAGAGGAGGAAAAAAGCGACAAGGCGCAAAACAGATTTGTTAGTTTATTAAACATCAAAGACTTGACGCGATGGAAGAATGAGCTTACAAAATTGTTTGTATCGCGTGATTTTGAATATGTTTACATTTACCAAATTTTTGGTGTTTTCGAGCGAAGAATCTTTACCTGAATTTCTCTCTGGGTCGAATAGTCGGTATATTGCTGTGCGCGAGAATAAAAACAAGCATCATCTAGAAACACTGGGTTATTTAATGAAATAAGACTATGCGAAGAAGCATGCCAACGATTTATTAAAATAGTTAATTAATATCACAGTTGCGACTTTTTACAATAATTGTTTCAAACGCGTACTTCTACATAAACATGTTTTAAATAAATTATTATCCGAGTGTCATAAAAATTTTCTAATTTATCATCGTAAACACGAAGCACAACAATCATTTCAACAATTAAATTTACTACTTTCTACTTTATTACAAGTACACCACATTAGAAACAGCTACGTCGGTTAACAACACCAAACTTATACATGTAATTTCAAATTGAAATTACTCAATTTAAATTAACCATTATTTTTTTAGGTAAACGAAACAAGGAAATGTTTTTAATACAATGGCTTACAGGTAACAAAATTTAATGATAAATAGGAAGCTACTCATTTTCGCGATGGTATGTACAATGATAATGAAAATGATAGGTACAACTTGATTTTGAAATTGATTCAAGTAGGAATGTCTAAATTTAAGGTTACACTAGTCTTCTTTTTTCACTCGAAAAAATAACAAGGACAATAGCTATAGCTAATTCAATCTACTCTTCTTTGATGGATTCTTTTTCTGCAAGTTTTTCTTTGAAGTAAACTGGTAATAAGGAGATCAATGCGAAGACTGCTAGAAGAATAACCGAGTTCCACGACCACGAACCATTATCCGCAGTGATTTCGTGCAAGGTCCTTCCCGTTTGAATGGCAATAAAAGATGGAGGCGCGACTCCTGTTAAATAATTATAAAAATGTACTCTCATGGAATTTATGTGACTAATGCCTTCATTTCGATTTTATGTAAACTCACCAATGAAGGTACCCAACCAAAAATACAAAAAAGGTACTTCGACTATAGGAGCTGCAATATTGATCAACCAATTTGGAAAGAACGGGGTTATTCTTAAAAATATCATGTAATATAATAAGTTATCTTGATGCGCTTTCACCTGCGAAAAAACACAATTAGATACAATAAGAATAGTATTTTTTACACGAGAGAGTAATTTGAAGCTACTATAATACCTTATTGGCGTATGAAGATATTTGATTCGGAAAATATTTGTAAATCAATTTTCTAGCGACGTTGAACGATAACAGGTAACATAACGATGCTCCGGTTGCTGAGCAAAAACACACCAATGCTAAAGCTAGTGGATAGGGATATAAAAATCCCGATAAAATTGACAACGATATAGAACCTGGTATGGCGAACGTTTGCAAACTGAGATATTCATTAAGGAATGAATTAAATGCTCGTGATTTTACAATGTTTTGACACTCGGTCAAAGTTTAAGAAAGGATACAATATATATGTAAAGAGAAAAGTTGAAAGCACTTGAACATAAAACTTCTCTTTATAACGATCTAATACTTTTCCAAGGTTCTTCGCCTCTTCTAAATTCAATGGCAATTTGATATGAACTCGTTCGCTTCTAAGATTTACAGATAACGAGGTTTAAAAAACATGCGTTTTCATAAGGTAAATAAGAATTAAGAATTATTACTCTTCCAGCTGAGGAAAATTCACATATATGCAAACGAATACGAAAAGTGAAGTTAGGAACAATCCGCCCAATATAAGAAACGATTTAGATGTGTCCTCATTGGCAATATCTGAAAGTAATTAATTTATTCGAAAACTATTTCTTAAACTTATTTATTATAAAAAATTGAAAATTATCACCTTTTGATGGGGCAGTGGAACCAGTCATAATTTTAATTTTATCGTACAAATAGTGATATTAAAATGATTATTTAAAAGCTCTGAAGCATTTATACTGGTATTCTAATAGTCAATTTCATAACAACGGATAGTTATCATATGAAATTAAACGAAAAATAAATCATGTTTAGAATTCAGACGATCCTAATAAGTAATAATTTATACAAAATGAATAATTTATTCTATTTTCTAATCAAATCAAAATCAAAAATTTTATCGTACGATCAGAATCACGGATCATCCTGGATAATGAAAATGACCAAGTTATAATTTATTTTTCTCAAGATTTTATTTTTTCAAGACGCTGGAGTCGCTAAATGCGAATTGCAATGCGCATTTTTGGGGATTTTATTTGGCAACGTTGCATGCAATTTTGTTTATTATTCTTTTTTTTTTCTAAATAAAAATTGTCAACAGTCAAAGTTCATTTTGGCGTTTTTTGAATTTTTTTGTTACAATGAATTGAAGTAAAAGTTATTTTGGTATAATTAGAAAACCACAATGATGTGTTTCTTATGCATTGCTTGATTCATTATCAAATGAATCTTTAAATACGTTGATCTAATTTCATGTTATTCTTCGCCGATTGAACGGTAAGCAAATTGCAACCGCCAAAAAGGCGGTAATCCCGAAAGTTTGTTATCGGTAACTGATTAAATTATTTCAATGTGCTTTGAATTGTAGAATAATCATCAAAGATGCATCGAAGTATTGGCAAACGGATTAGCATGGATGACCCTCCTCCGCAGGAGTATGAGAATATGGTCAATAATATGACACCAGCCTATGTGCCGGAAGTTCAAGAACGCTTTTCGCCATTTATGGCATATGGGAGCGCTGATCCAAATATTGATCCCAATATGAGGTAATTCGCTTTGAATGTAACTTGGTTTGATATCTATGTTAGAAACTTGAATTTGAATTTTTCGTAGCGCAAGCATGTATTCCGATACATATGATAACGCTCAAGCCGAACAGTTTGGTCACCCAGGTCAATACAATCAAACACCTCAGTACAACCCAGCTGACCAGTTTATTTCTAGTCCTTTACCTCAAATCGCTCCTCTACAAGATCAAGAAATGTTATTACACGATGCACCTCAAGATACAGGATTATTTCAAATGCCAACAGAGAACCAAATTCCATTTCAAGACGAACCAATGCCACCGGCGCCTATCGACGACTCGATCGTTCCGCAGCATATGTCTCACATGGTAAACGAGCCAATGCAACAAGACCAGCCAGAAACTCCTGGTAATGTTAGAATCACGCGTTCAAGATTGAGAGGTAGGTAAACCGATAGAATTAGATTATTCTTTGGGATGTTTTTGTAAAATTATGAGAATTTTAATTAGGCGGTAATACCAATACTCAACCTGCACCACCCGCTCCTACAACAACCACAACTCTCTCTTATTCGAGAAAAGCGCCCGAAGAACGAAGTAGGAGACCTGGTAGACCACCAGCTGTTCGTAAACAGACCACTGAAGATGAATCAATTACTTCCAAAGATGCCTGTCTATATGATCTAATTCGTAATGGGAAATCGTCATTGGCCGTATGTGTCACCAATCACTACGTTATTAGTAATTACACATTTTTACGATGCGTCGAAATCTTATATTTTTTAAAATTTTCTAGACCCTTGTCGATGAGTGGATCGATGAATATAAAGTTAATCGAGATACAGCTTTATTAGCATTAATGCAGTTTTTCATCAATGCATCCGGTTGCAAAGGTAAAATTACATCGATGATGGCTGCAAATATGGAACACGCAGCTATTATTCGAAAAATGACGGAAGAGTTTGACGAAGTAAGATTTTTATTATATTTTTTTTCATTTTATTTCAACTATTGCGATACGATGATGGTTTTGTAATTTTACTAGGAAAGCGGTGAATATCCATTAATCATGAGTGGACCTCAATGGAAAAAATTCCGCCAAAATTTTTGCGATTTCGTAGCTATTTTGGTGAAACAGTGTCAATATTCTATAATATACGATCAGTATTTAATGGATAATGTAATTTCACTTTTAACCGGATTATCAGATTCTCAAGTGCGAGCTTTCCGTCATACTGCGACGTTAGCAGGTACGTATATTTAATAGATTTTACGAAAGGATTTCGTTTCATCGAGTATTCGTGTATTTGTTGACAGCCATGAAATTAATGACCGCTCTGGTAGACGTCGCTTTGACAGTATCTATAAATTTGGATAATACCCAAAGGCAGTACGAGGCAGAACGGCAAAAAGGACGCGAAAAAAGAGCCAGCGATCGATTAGAATCTTTGATGTCGAAACGCCAAGAACTTGAAGAGAATATGGACGAAATTAAAAACATGTTGACATATCTATTCAAATCTGTTTTCGTGCATCGTTATAGAGATACGTTGCCTGAAATAAGAGCCATATGCATGGCTGAAATTGGAGTATGGATGAAGAAATTCCACCAGAATTTTTTGGACGATTCTTACCTCAAATATATCGGCTGGACTTTGCACGATAAAGTGGGCGAAGTCAGACTCAAATGTCTACAAGTTAGTACTTGCGTCAAATCTTCGATTTTTAGCGTAAATTCTTTAAAAAATTTCTATTTTGTTTCCCGTTTATCTTTAATCGTTTAGGCATTGCAACCTTTATACGCGTCCGAAGAACTCAAAGGGAAATTGGAATTATTCACGAGTAAATTTAAAGATCGAATAGTGGCGATGACTTTGGATAAAGAATATGAAGTCGCAGTGCAGGCGGTTAAATTAGTCATCAGTATTCTAAAGTAAGTTTTCTTCTCAAAATTAAATGAATTAATACTTTTCGAAAGAATATCTCAAACGTTACTTTGCAGACATCATAAAGACATTTTAACCGATAAAGATTGCGAACACGTGTACGAATTGGTGTACTCGTCGCATCGTGCTGTAGCACAGGCCGCTGGTGAATTTTTAAACGAACGGTTATTCGTGCAAGATGAAATGATGCAAGGCACGAGAACCAAAAGAGGCAAAAAACGATTACCAAATACTCCCTTGATTCGTGATCTTGTACAATTTTTCATCGAATCTGAGGTATACTTATCAGTGTTATTTTTTGACAAGTTCTGAATCGGCCAAAAATTTACTCTTGGTTGTGATTTCAGTTGCATGAACATGGAGCTTACTTAGTTGATTCGTTAATCGAATCGAACGAAATGATGAAGGATTGGGAATGCATGACGGATTTATTGCTCGAAGAACCAGGAGCCAGCGAAGAAGCGTTGGATGATCGGCAGGAGACGAGTCTTATCGAATTGATGACTTGTTGCGTTCGCCAGGCTGCTACTGGTGAAGCACCCGTGGGCCGAGGTTCAAACAGGAAGGTAAATAATGAAAATGTCGATGTTTTCAGATAAATGATACCTGTACACGTGTAATAGTATAATATCGATTACTATTTTATTTTTAGATCGCTTCGGTTAAAGAAATTAAACAAGTCCAGGAAGATAAAGCCAAACTAACCGAACATTTCATAAAAACGTTGCCATTGTTGTTAGATAAATACAGAGCTGATGCCGATAAATTAGTCAATTTATTATCTTTTCCGCAATACTTCGAATTGGATATGTATGTGAAATCACGTCAAGAAACGGTAAGTAATGCGTTGAAATCTATTTTCGACTTTTAGCAACTTAACCTCTCATTTGCTATTTAACAGAATTTGGAATTATTGTTGAAAAAAATGCAACTAATCGCGGACAAACATCAAAACACCGATGTATTGGAAACCTGCGCCAAAACATTGGAAGTTTTATGCAACGAAGGTAACGCTATTATTTGTACAAAATGTGACGTACAACGGAGCACGTTAATCGACAATATTGTGAAGAAATATCGCGAAGCTATGGACGATTGGAATGCTGTCATAGAATCCGTTAGTATCTTCGAATTATTTTATCGATCATACCAGACGAACCTAACAATTACATTATCACAGAACGAAGAACCCGACGACGATGAAACTTTCCAAGTGGTTACGAGCTTGAAAAAAATCTCGATATTTTACGCCTGTCATAACCTCGGACATTGGAATATTTGGCTCGTGGTGTTTAATGACTTTCGTAACGCTGTTTCGGGACAGAAATATTTACCAGATGAGGTATTCCTATCGATATAACAACTTCGTGTAGTCATTTTTTAATAAAAATTTACCATTTAGGCGATCAAATCGAGCGTTTGGGCTTGTTACTACGGTACCATGTGGGATCTCCATCATTTAGAAGATCTGGCCGAAACCGGAGGTGGCGCTAATATCACTAATTTAGTTCGCGAAGTTAAAAGTAGACTTTCTCAGTTGTTGGAAACGTACAAGGAGATGTTACTTCATCAAAATTTAACTTTCAGAGAAGAAGTACGTTTGCCGTTCATAGACGAACTTTGTATTCTTGGTATAAATGTATTTTTCGAAATCCGCGATGCGTAATTTGATTTTTCCGCAGGCTTACGTGGCGATTTGCGATTTATTAATCGTATTTTGCGATCAACTCAAAGATAGTGCATATGAGGTATTGCAAGAGTTAGCTTACAGGCCTGATAAAGAATTGCAAAAAATGTTGAATGATTTTATTCAAGGAAATGTATTTGTGTACGAAGAAGAAGGTAAGAATCTTTGTTTTTTCATTCTGACGAAATAATATACCGCTTTATTTTATTATAGAGGAAAACGACGATCATTCGAGAATCGAAGCGCTTCACAAAAGACGTAATTTCTTAGCGTCGTATTGTAAATTAATCGTGTACGGCGTCATGCCTACTTCATGTGCCGCCGACGTGTTCAAACATTACGTCAAAGTAAGCCTATCGAAATACATGCGACCGGCATATTACCTAATCTCGACGACGTTCTAATCACATTATTCACGTTTTAGTCCTATAACGAGTACGGAGATATTATCAAAGCGACTGTTGCCAAAGCCAGAGAGTTGAGTAAAAGGAATTGTGCTAAAACAATGGTAGCCAGTTTGATTTCTCTATTCCGCGAGCTCCACGATGAAAATGGTGGCTTAATCGTTTCACGTAATACTAACCAATTCGCTAGTCTAAAGGTGATTTTACATATTCGGTGTATTTTTACAATCTCGATTGCTTAATTAAACGAACTTCCGATCGATTACAGGAATTAGCGAAAAGATTCGCTTTATCGTTTGGTCTGGATGCGTTGAAAAATCGAGAAGCTATCGCCGATCTGCACAGAGAAGGTGTTTTATTCGCGGTATCTGAAACTTCAGACGACCCCACTAGCGCTCCGCCTAATTTACCGTTTTTAGAGATATTAATGGAGTTCACGAATAAATTGTTGAAACAAGATAAAAGAACGATGTTAGTGTCTTTAGTGTACAGTCTGGCAGAAAGTGTTCATTCAGCTTTCATAACGTTTGTTTTTACGGTTTAGTTTGAATTACTTGGATAGAAGAATTTCAAGCGGTATGCCGTCGAGTAGGGGAGAAGATTGGCAGCCGTTGTTATTGTATAGAAATAGTTTATTGCATGGCGAGACAGATCAACCGTTGCCGACAGCTCGAAGAGCGTACACCAGAAAGAAGAAAGAAGGTAATTGCTGACTGATATTCTGAAATCGATTATAAATTATTAACGATGTGGTATGTTATTTTGACGTAGTTGACGATGAAATGGGTGAAGATGAAGATCAAATTTCCGATCAAGAGTATGGGTGAGTAATGTATTGAAAAGGCGTGCATAAAAATCCTTTGTATTTTGTTATTTAAATGTAACTCATCTTTAACGCGAATTCAACCACATTAACCATAAGTCGTCTTTTCACAAGTAATAGCTTATCTTCTTGTCGGCGAATTTGTTATCCAGTGAAAACTCGTGATGCTTTTGTCGCATTTCATTCGCTCCTTGTCTTCGTACGCTTTACATCGGTGTGGGTATTCGATAGAAAAATTGAATGCATTTTGCACGCGTATTATACGTATTTCTCACGTCATCATGCTCGTTTAACGGTTTTGGTTTTTTTGTCATTTCATCCGAACGAAAAATTATTAGTAACTTATACCTTTTTGATTTTTGTTTGCAGTTAAAAGTGTTGCGAGGCAGATGGAGGACGATTTTATTTAATTTTTTTAGCTTAAAATTATTACTCATCTTAAGATGATTGGTCGCATTGCACGTAACTGGATTACAAATAGTTTTAAGTTTATATGTAGTCTTTATAATTGTTTATTTTTATTTTTTTATTTTATATGAATGATTCGCCATAACCGTAAATTAGCGTTTGAAATTTTCAATTCGTCGTAAGGTTATACTCGTATAGGGGAAAAAAGGGGGGGTCGCTGTTTATACCATGTTTTTTGAACGAATTTGTTTATGTTGTATATTAATGAATTGTTGTTTATCTGTTTACGCTTACTTATAATGATGATCAGAGATAACATGGAAGAAGGTGTTAGGCACGTATACAAAAAAAAACCTAAAGCGCCGAAGTAAGTATTCAGCTGAGAGTATTCGATGTAAAAAGTTTCGTAGCGATTTTCCTAATTCGTGTCAGAAAGCTGAAATTAATCGTGCTTTTTGCTTGAAAAAACAAAACGTAATCTAATACTGTGACTAATATTATTAGATTAGACGTTCTAATTGTAAGAGGCGGTAAAATAGTGCGTAATCAGCAAGATAGCGCATCAGGTGCACGAGACGTGGACCCGAATGATCCATCAGGTTCCAATGCTAGTCGTCCGCAGAGGCAATGCACAACTCGTTCGTTGGCTTATAGATTTGTGGACCAGAATTCGGAAGATGAGGAAGATTAATTAAACTATTGTTTTATCAATTTTTCATTTTTGTAAAGATTTGAACTTGGGTTATAATTTTGTTAAAATATAAATACGGTGTAGTTTTTATTATGACGGAGTTGTTTTGCTAAAAGTTTAGCTTTGAGTTTAGAAGCTATAATTGAACATACTTTGTACACTGGAAGAAGTCGAAGGTACGATGAAATGGTTTACCTAGCAATAATTTAATCGCGGCAATTGCGATTGAAATTTCATATTTTCATTTTTTCTCGAGTAGTTGGGCTATCGGCGATTAGAACGCGAAATCGGAAAAATGTCGCATATGCATCGACCATCGCAAGCGAAGCATGAGGTCAAATCGAAAATTGGCGATTACATCAGAGGGAAGATTAGCGCGCAAAGCCTAATGCACCCGAGTAGAGTAAATACGAAACCTATTAACAGAAGTAGATTCACTTTAAATTCGAGTTCGTTTAATTATCACATGTCGAAAACCGAATACCAAAGGAAAGCCAGACGACCTCCATTGAAAGACTACATCGAAGGAAAGGTGAAACTTTCCGATATGATATCGCCTAGTAAAATAACGTATATTCCGAAAGAGAAAAAATACCAAGCCGAAGCGAAACGATTTATGAGCGATATCAGCGATGACGAGTTTGTTATGGATAATAGATCAGCCGACGAACCCATTCGAATTGTGACACACGCGCCGACGAAAAACTTCAAAGAAGAAAATTGGTCATTGGCTAATTATCACGATGCATCGAACGCGACGCAAAATCTCAAAAACGAGATTACCTTGATACCGATGAAAAACGCCAACGGGACGCGTAAACGTAAACTCATGTGTAAAGTAAAGGTTCAACATAACATTAACAACGCGTTGACATATGGTCAAAGCGCCACCGAACATGTTATCGAAATTCCTCAAGAATTATTACGCGAAACGCATAAAATACCTAAATTCTTGCTAGACAGGTATAACATACCGTGCTACGTAAGCACCGGTAAACCTCTGAAACGTAAACGGCCATTGGCCATATTAAACGATGATACTCAAGGAGAAACCGTGGCATCAGTTGATGAAGAACTAATTCCAGATTGTGTCGATACTACCGATCCATCTAATAATTCTCTGCAAATATTCCCCAATTTCGATAATCCCATCGGCGAAGGTGAAAATTCATTGACGGAATTAAGCGAGAAGAGAAATTCCGCTGACATCGAAAATGCTCCGTTAGAACAAGGTGACTGCAATAATACGACTACGTATATTTTCGAATTCTACGAAGAAGAAACGCAACCTGAAATTGATACGGGACACGCCATTATCGAAGAAATAATCGAAGATAATAATCCACGATACGACAAAGAAGAAAGAAGAAGGCACGAAATGAGAATTAATCCGGAAACACCGTGCAGCGAAAAGTTTCACTTCGAGGATTACAAATCGAATATATATTTCCAAAGAGAAATCATTGACTTACAAATGAACATGTTGAAATGCGATAAAAACGTAATGCTAGTTGAACGAAATGTCAATCAAGTTACCGCATCGTTAAATATGATCGAAAATATTATTAATCAAGAAATTAGGCCTTTCGTCATTAACGTGAAAACCGATAATCAAGAAACTAAATTACAAATGCGATCTCTCCAGGTTGAATCGCAAGAACTCAAAGTTGAAATGCAAGAAGTAAAGAAGAACGCTAAATATCTTCGAAAGAAAACGGTAGATTACGATAAACTCATTCATCTTATACTTGGACAAAATTGGAAAATTGAAGATTTAGAAAATCAATTGAAAGAACAAGAAAAAGTAGTAGAATATTTGGAAAATCAATTGAAAGAACAAAACTGGAAAATAGAGAAACTAAATCAAGTTCAAATTAAAACGATTCAATTACAAAAAACCCTGAATAAAAATATATGGAAACAATTGACGTCTTCTGGTGAAAAAGAGATAAGAAATTTTTCCGAATAAACTGTTAAATCATCGGAATGAAAACGTTTTCGAAAAATTCATCAATTTTCCTTGAAGGTATGCATTAAATTTGTCTATAGTCGAGTATTTTCACTGTATTCGCTGAGATTTTTCACGGTAGGAATCTTAAGTGTTGATTTACGAAGAACATCATAACTGCGACATATTCAATTATATTTATATCAAATTCAACATTATGAAATTTTACAATTTGATCGATAAAGATCAAATCAGGTTGAATGAGAAAGCTTGAATGAATCGAAATGTCATTGTGTTTTTTGTCATACAAAAATGATAAATGCATTAATTAACGATAATAAGTTAAAAACTCTTCAAAAAGTTTGGGGCAGCATTAAAATTCTTAGAGCGTTCCAGATTTGAAATTTAAATAATTAATGATCTGTTTCGGTAAAGAACATCTATTCAATAACTTCATGTCATATGTTTTACGAATGGTCATTCGACACAACTGCTTCAAGCTTTGCTCTGAAACGAATAAAAGCATTACGTTACATCACAAATCTACGATTATCGATACATAAGTAATATTAACATACCTGCTTGCACTTGTAAGATCCTGACCTTTTTATTTCGTCCATAAATATCAACGATTGCATATAATGGATATTCTTTGAACGGAATTTGTAAAGCATACGGACCAAATAACTCGCCATTGAAAAGGTAAAATAAATCAGCAACTTCGTCATCAATGGGAATGTAAACAACTCCGATTTTGAAACCAACATCTAGGTTTTTCATGGTATCCGGTGTATTTTCGACAAAAAGAGTATTTCTTAGACTTGATCTCGAGTAATTCCCACGGCACGTTTCAATATGCTGTTCGGAAACTTCTACGTTATCTCTGCTTTTCACGCAAGGCCAAGACATCTCTTTAGTATTTGGTAGTAAATCGGTTAAACCAGAAATCCATGAGCTTTCTTCTAACATCATAAAATCAGGAAGCGAATCTTTCGGTAGTCTTTCATTGAGTAAAGCGTGCAAGGATGGATTAAGTTGCGTTAACCCTAATCTTAAGTAACCTGACCAACGATTTTCGTTTTGTTCTACTTCAATAATGAACATTTCTCCGGGTTGAAGAGGTTTTTCACTGAAGACAATTCCGTCGTTGAAGCCTTCGGTGCGGAAAGCTGTTGAATTATTTTCTGATAAGACAATACGGTTTCCATGATATGGATGAAATTTATGAAACACTTCGGATTCCATTGCGATAGACTCAATCTATGGCCTTGGCGCTATGGAGAATACTGCAGCAAAATAAAATATGACAAGTTGTACTGACGATCTAAATGATCAATAACGATATAATGGAAGTTTCATCAACAAATCGTTTCATATCTTACCACAATCAGCAAAACAAGCCATCAAATAAAGTGAGAAATTGAAGAATGAATAAATCCGTTTCCGCCACCTTTGAAAGAAGTTATTGTGGTTATTCATTCTTATTTCACCAACTGGCAACTGTACTTACTCTTATAGGTTTTATAAAATTTCTATGATTTTCACTTACACTTTAGCCTTTACGAGATTTTCATATAAAAATAAAATCGATAATCATTCATAGAAAACAGTTTCAAAATTTTTCGCTACAAAATTGATTTTGGTAATTTCAAGGTAATTTCTGGTAATTTAGATAACAAGCGTTCTCGAAAAATTACATTTCATAATTCCGTTCTATGCTTAGCTTTTGATTTGTGATGTGTGTTTCTGTATTTTCGAGGTTATGTTCCATAGAAATTCTTTCATCGTAGGCAAAATTCGTGCGTTTTACGCGGCGATGTGTTAGATCTTAATCGTTTAATCAATAATTAGATAAGTAAATTCATCTTCTCAAGTAAGTGATTCTTGAACTACTACTTCTTCTCTTATAGCAATTCTTGTATAAGTTATTTTTATTATATCGACCATACTCAATAAATTCCACGTGCTTCCACCAACCACCCGGAGAATTTTTAATCAAATTGATTCCTTCTCTGTAAATGACGTAAAATCTTGAAAGCTTATTTTAACTTGAGCGACATAATTTAAAGTAGTATGCAATTTCCGTGTGCTTCATGATTCTTCTCATTAATTTTAATGACGCTCTTATACAGGAACAACCATGGGTGAAGAAAAATGGGATAACGAACCGGCGGTAACGTCTCACGAGCAGCCTTCGGCTATCGTGCCTGATATGCCAGAAATCAAATTATTTGGACGATGGAGTTGTGATGATGTTCAAATTTCTGACATGTCCCTTGAAGTATGACGCTTATCACCATTGAATATTCGACGTTTTTCGTTGTTTTTCGACATTACTGATTTTTCTGATTTTTCTCTAGGATTACATCGCAGTTAAAGAGAAAAACGCTAAATATTTACCTCATTCCGCTGGAAGGTATGCCGCGAAACGTTTTAGAAAAGCTCAATGCCCTATTGTTGAACGTTTGACGAATTCATTGATGATGCACGGGCGTAATAATGCTAAAAAACTGATGGCAGTACGAATCGTTAAACACGCTTTTGAAATTATTCATCTGTTGACCGGCGAAGTAAGTAGATTTGATGTTTGTTATTGATGTTTACGATTTTTCAATACCTTTTTGTTTATTAGAATCCCTTACAAGTATTGGTAACCGCTATTATCAATTCCGGACCAAGAGAAGATTCCACTAGAATCGGGCGTGCTGGTACTGTTAGACGACAAGCCGTTGACGTATCTCCTCTTCGTAGAGTCAATCAAGTAATTTAATATTTCTTTTAAAATACTTTCCATCGTGAAATGTTTTACTACTTCAATTTTGTTACAGGCTATTTGGTTATTATGTACCGGAGCTCGTGAAGCTGCGTTCCGTAACATCAAAACGATTGCTGAGTGCTTGGCTGATGAGTTAATGAACGCCGCGAAGGTATGAATTGATTACTTTACTCTAAATTATGACGATTAATATATGCCTTTTTAATGTTTCCAGGGTTCATCAAACTCGTACGCTATCAAGAAAAAGGACGAATTGGAGCGTGTTGCTAAATCTAATCGTTAATGTTTTTTATATGAATTGTCAATAAAATTAACCAACAGAAATGTCTTTAATTTTTTAATTATATTTTGATGTCTCATGTCCAAATTTTAAGGTTTATATTTTGAATAGTTTCCACGTGAAGTGATGACGTGAAGGAACTTGTGCGATCTTTTAGAGATGAGCATGAAGATGTTTATCGAATTTCAATACTTGTTAATTAATTGGGTAAATATGTGAGACAGCGATAGTCTTTCCTCTGTTTAATTTTTATGTTGAAGAAACTAAGAACTGGGTGAATTGAATTATTGAAATTACAATGTAAAGTGAGATCTATGAGACCGGATGATCCTGGGTCACAGATAAACCATTAGAAATGGAAAGCGTTCCGCTTTCAAGTGCGAGACTAGGCGTTAAAGTCCACTAGTTTTTTCAAGTGATAAATATATTCGGAAATGCTCGGAAATCTTCGGATATCGCTTAGTGTAGTCATCGTAGTCTGA